>JARHVA010002245.1:970000-1097500 GCA_037957365.1 Torreya grandis | reverse complement strand
AACCCAGGTCATACTTTCAAAAGAAAGCAACCAAGTGTTTAAGCAAACCCTTTTGTTAAAATGAATTATTTTTTTTCATTCAATATTTAATTTACTTATTATCTAGAAAAACTCAGGGATTTAAAAATAAGAAGAAACCCCTTACCTATTTTATTGAAACTCGTTGATTCATCTAGGTGTTCCATTCTCCTTCACCACTCCTTCCTCCTCCATTATTCATTCTCCCTCCACATATATTTATCCCTTGGCAAAATCTCCAAAATGGCTCCTTTCTTCATTAGGTTAACTTTTTAGTGGTAAGGATACTTATATTATATTATTTTACTTTTAGGTTAACATTTCACCCCTTTATTTTAATTCATTAATGGGTTTTCATTATATTTATTTTTAATTGATTAGATTAATTTTTACAGTAAGAAAATCAAGTAACAGAATATATTAAATTTATTACCAAACTAGTAATACTATTTTAACTAATATTAACATATAAATATGTTTATGTGAATACGTATAAATATTGGAGTAGAAAATTTTGATTTAAATTTATTAATTTATCTAGATTATGACTAAATATGTACATTATTCATTTAATTTTCTTATCTTCATAATATCACTTTAATATGCATATCCTTATATAAATAGGTATTTATATATATAATATAATTTGTACCCATTATTAAATGTTACTTGGGCTTGGTCACAAACATAATTGTGTTATCATTATCATTTTAAAAGTAAATTTTGTCGTCAAAACACCCATAAGATACAAGTCAATTATTTAATACCAACTTAACATAACATGGGTACTCAACAGGTTCAAGTAAACTATTTAAGTTAACATAATCCAGTCTTATGGATAAACCTAACAAAAGTGACTCATCAACACAAAAACCCCTAGAAGACATAACTGACACAATATGTGATAATATGAATTATTGTTAGCATTAAACACATGCACCCCAAGGTGGTCCTACATGTGTCACAACTAACGTGGTTCTATGTCACCATGACAAGGTAACCAAAATCAAGAATAAAACCCAACCACAAGACATCTCACTTGCACATTGTACATATCGACACACTCAATGCACCATAGTCTAAATGATATCACATTAATAATAAATAATTTTATATATTTGAGAAGGGTATTACATGACTATGTTTTATTTTTGATGTGCTCTTTATAACTTACAACAAACATTAGTTTTTTGATTGCTTATCCTACTTTAGTTAAATTATTGGTTTAAAAAGGTTTCATCTTGTTTGGTCCACATGCCTCATTTTCTAAATTACCTTCTCATCTTTTGAGTTATTTTTTTCCTAACCACCTTAGGTTATATCCTTCATATATCAACCCATCTTAAATATATTTAGATTCATTTATAACTGACCCATCCATGATAAACAAATTGCTTCACTCGTTGCTATTCCACCAATAGGTTATTTAAAAAACCCAATACCCTACAACTCGTACCTTGGAGTGAATTTCATTCATATATACTGAAATTTTAGAGGCTACCTTGTAAGTTTTTTGGGGTGTGCATAAAACCCACATTAACACCTTCCTCATAAACACGCATCGCCTTTGATTTTCACACCGTCTCATTATCATCCTTGTCATGTATTTAAATGTTTTTGATTCCTACATCACATTTTAGCACAAACACTAATTTTTAGTTTCTATTTTTTAGATATTTTTATTTTCATTTATCCATCATGTTCTTTTATTATACACTTATCTTACATATGACATTTTTCATATTTTTATTTATGTTCGACTTGACATGTTTATGTTACATTTTTCTTTTTTATATTTTGTGTTTTTATTTATGTTTGACTTTAAATGATTGTCTTACACTTAATTTAAATTCATATATGTTTTCTTTTGATTTTATTTGCTTATTTTATATGAGATCACATTCTTTACTTACGTATATTTTCTTGATCTTTATTATTTTGATATTTTATTTACTTATAATGTTTTACATAATTCATCTTTTGTGGTGGTTTTTAAATTCATCTTCATAATTTTTTAAATATTTTATTCATTTATCTAATTACTTAACATGTCATTTTTCATTGCTTAGATTTTGTTATTTTTGACCATTTATTGTCTCACATTTGATAGCTAAGAATTAAACATCCATCATCATACATTCAATTATTTACTATGAGATTCTATCTTGTATCGATATATTTTCTTCCATAGGTCCTTTTCATGAATTTAAATAAGCCTTGGAATCTTGGAGACATATAGAATTTTTAGGTCCTAACAGAATATATTTGTAAAATTTTGTAATTTAATCTTATTTTTTAGGTTTGCCTCTTATTCTACATGTTGGGAACCTTTCATTATCTGTTACACCTGTATCCTTTTATACAATTATCAAGGTAAGTTAAAGTACATATTTTATTTTTATTAAATTATATTTACTTACTTCATTTCAGTTATCTCAGTGATTATGTTGTTATGTTCTTTGTTGAAGCATCATCCCATGTTATACTATTGTGACATGTGATGAACTTTTGGTGGGGCATATGTATACACATAATTATTTTCATTGTATCATTTACTGAAGCTTTATCTTTGAGTGATTTATTGAGCATAAATATATATAAGTGAAATCTTAAAGGGTGTAATAGGAAAGGAGGCAGGCTCTAAGTGCTTTACAAGATATGATTCTATTTATGTCATGTTCACATCGTTCCTACTACCAGTTTAGCTTATTTAGTTTATTTTGTTATTTACCTCCTTACATCATATCCTCATTCAATTGTGTCATTTTCAATCTATATTATGTAATTATCCAAGCTAATACTATCTACTTAGTGTAGTTCATCTTGATGTAGTTTTGATCCTATTTCCTAAAATTCATACCCTATCAGCCTAGCCAATACCATTCAATGTTAGATGACATCTTTAAACTATATTAATTGGGATTATACCATTGGCTTAGTTATTAGGTTTGATTTTATATATATATATATATATGGGTCATACTTCATTCCAAACCAATTTTATACACTTTATCCATGTTGATTTAACTCACAATTCTACCCTAAGTCATATTTAGATGAGTTAATGGTCTATAACCTTCTCTTGAAGGAAGCTTGTCTTTTGGTAGTATTTTAAGATCAATATAATGAGTTTTAAAAATTAGGTGTCATAGTCTTTGGAATCCTAAACTAATTATATCTATGTATTCTTCTTGCATTTGAAGTCTTCAACCCAAAATATCTCTTGCAAAGCTCCACTTGAGCCAAGGGGGAGATTGAGGCTCAACAGGTCCACATCAAGGTAAGTATTTCTATCATTATATGACTTCCTTTATTTATATAGTATATATATATTACTTAGCTATTATGTAATGAATTTATGTGTGTGTCCTTGTTTAAGTTCTTTCTACATCTAATACTAGTGTAGCTATCAGATTCCTTAGACTTTCCATCTTCCATTTTACATTGCCTAGATGCCCATTTTTTGACCATGGTACTTTACCCTTTATGATCATTCTAACACTTTAATTTTAGTTTAGTTCAATTTATTTATACAAATACTTACATTTATTATTGTCAATATTTTATTTTCATATTGGTATAGTTAATGTTATTTCATTATGCCATAGGCTTAATATTTGGACCCTTTCCTCTTGGTATTTGTGGCATAGGCAATTCTCTACTAAATATGCATTTTTCATTGGTAATTACCTAAACTAACTAAGTATCATGATCTTTATTTGATCACCCTTCTTTGATTCTAAGTCTATTGAGATGGGATAGTTGCATGTTAATCCTAGCATGTGCATACATCATGCCCCCTATTGATAAATGTAGAATTTATAACTATGTATAGATAAAATTATGATTTTTTAAAAAAAATTATGGTGAGCCTGTATCATGCACTCAAAAATATATGATTTTTTTTTAATTTTTTATTATAATATGAGTACATATTCATGACATATGCCTCCATAGTTTATGTTAATGATTGAATTTTTACCATTTTAAACCTTTGAAATTTTATTTTGAACTCAAAACTAATTTTGAAGAGGCATATCTCATGTATGAAAATTCCACTAACATGCCTCTATTTTGAGATAATCAAATTGACATTGAAATTCACTCATCTAAAAATAAAATTTAAATATATCACGCATAGTAATATGTAATAATTGAATAGTGTAGCATATGTGAAAAGTGTGTCATCATAGTAATATAGGTACCATTCAAATTATGCATGTAATATATGAGGTAAAGCCTAAAAATATATCAATGAAGTTCCTAGTAGTATATTGTACAATTATAATTATATGTATTGGCTAGATCATGATATGGATCATGACGTTCATCAGAATTAAAAATCTCAACAAGAATAAAAACACAATAGTCATTATGTCATGCAATAATTCCAAGGTATACATATAAGGGACATGTTCAAATGTTGTATAAAGAAATTTTACACACATAATTACAATGTCCACATCTAAAGGACATTAATAAATTTGTAAATAAGGATATGTTTAAATGTCACACAAAATAAAGGACCAAAGGCCAAAATAAATGGACATGTTAAAATGCAACACATACCAAAAAATATCCCATAGAGATGTTCAATAAATTTTCATACAAGGTCCAAAGGCCAAAAATGATAGACAATAAATATATAATCTACCATGTACAAGTAGTGGCATGAATGGAGCATATTACTATAAATATAGTAGAGATCATGTATATGTAATGTGATCATATCCTATAAAATAACATATTTATGTTCGCAATGTAAGATAGAGATGTTAGAGAGACATTTGTAAAATTTTATATAAATCATCAATATAGGAGTTGTATGATTATAACTTATATAAATACTATACATGCTAATAAGATGCCCCTAGTTTAGCAAGGCTATTAGATAGAGAATAGGCCAACATATTAGTTCATTTTAAAGTCTATATGTCTTGCATAACACTCATGAATAATATTAAAATGCATATGTGAGAGAAAAGAGTATGTTTTCTAATCATTAGATAAACAACATACGAAAATGATGTAAACTAGATGTCTAATCATGATCAAGGCCTAATTTTTTATTTGTGTAATATTTTGAATGTTTTTATATTTTGATGTGTGTGTGAGTGTGTGTGTGTGTGTGTGTGTGTGTGTGTGTGTGTGTGTGTGTGTGTGTGTGTGTCTGTGTGTCTATGTGTGTGTGTGTGTGTGTGTGTGTGTGTGCGCGTGCGCGCGCGCGCGCGCACGTGTGTGTGTGTGTGTGTGTGTTCTTGTGTGGGTTTGTGGGTGTGTGTGGGTGTGTGTGGTGTTTTGAAACTTAACACAATAGAAAATAGTGATATCCAAGGTTTAAAAAGTAATATAAATGAGATATATGAATAATTTATTACATGTGTCAATGTGAAATATGCACTAAAAATGATGGAATTACCATTTATGCACAATATGACCCCACTATATGTGAATTATAAATTTGAAAACCTATTAGAAATTAAATACATATATAAAGGAGTGATTTTACATCTTCATGTCATCAAATATACACTTGTTGAAGTATATAACATGTATGATCAATATATCATAGAAAAATAATGATTTTACATGAAAAAACTACTATTTTGCATACTAGAACTAAGTGAAACATTTTAAAATTAGTAATATTAAGGCTCTATGTGCTCAAATTTTGATTTTTGTGTGAAAATTTGTGCAGGATAGGATCAAAAGCTAAGGATAATAATTGGAATAAGTCCTATCCCTCACTATAAATTAAATTATATCAGTGTATACTATGAAAATAAAGAGATAAATGGAAAAAAATGGTAGAAAAACATTGTTTTGGATTATTTAAATCTAGAAAGGTGAAAAAGAAGATCTAAAAGACAAAAAAAATAGTAGTGAAGGACTAGAATAATTTATCAAATTAAACACTTGTAAACAATATAATAATGTGATGCAATAGTCAATAAGATATGTAAAATTAGATTTTTTGTATTTTCAAATTATTTGAATGCTTTTAATATTTGAAAATGTGACAAGCTAACTAATGATCCCATATATATGAGAGTCATAATAATTTTTGATGTGGGGTATAATTATTATATTTCATGAATATAATATATTATATGTGAATCATAATTCAAAAAATGCATCATGTGTTGTTAAAAAACTATCTATTTCACTACTCATGTAATCATGTGTAGGAGGAATAACTCTAGGAGATGCAAATTTACATGAAACTCGATGAGGACTAGTATGAGATTGTGACAAATGTTATACATTTTTAGGAACATTTTTATTTATATATATCACCAAGTTAGAAGGTGTTATATATAATGGCTATTTTTGGGAATTAGATATATTTTTTTAAAGATTTATTTTGATTTTTTTGCTTTTGATACTTTTGTATGATTTTCTTAATTGGTGGAATAGAAATATTTTTATAAGGTGCAATAACTTTAAATGTGTTTTTTTCTTTCATAGATGTAAAAATGAATTATGGTGGTGGATGGGGAAGAAGAGGTATCATATATTTTAAAGGGTACTCTTATCTAATTCTTGAAATTATAAAAAAATGTGTGCAATGAATATACTTTAGGCATATATGTATCGTAGAAAGTACAACAAGAGGATTTTATAACCAAAGGGATCTTAATATCATTTAAAATATATAATTTTGTGGTATAACTATAAAATGAGTAGATAATATAGTAGGACCCACCTGAAGAGGTAATAAAATTTATCCCAAAGTGGTTTGTTTTTCCCATTAAATGTCTTGACACTTTTGGAAGTTGATTTTATATCATGTTATGTGTAACCCAATGAATTAATTAATGTCATGATGCATGTTTTATTTATTGATCCATTATCAACTAACACATTATGAATGAGTTTTTATCAATATAATTTCATACACATAAACATGAAAATCAAAACCATCATCTTCTATCTCATTATCATCAAAAGTAATCATAGGTTGTGGTGGAGTAGTTTAAACAATTGTACCAATAATTATATCTAATGGATGATCATATGACTTAGGAGATGGATAAGTATTGTTAGTATGATGCATTACTAAACTATTCATATTAGTATCATGATTTATAAATGGCTTATTGAACATTTTCAACTTAGAATTTTTAATATTTTGAGGATTAGGTTCCTCCACAAGAGTGCTTAGCTCAATAACATTATTGTTGATAATATCTTGAATAAGGTACTTGAGCTTGAAACATGTGTTAATAGAATGACCATTGCATCTATGGTAATCACAATATGCATTTTTATCAAAATGTTTTCTTCGATGTTTATTCATGTCAAATTCAAAATGGTGAAGGTAGAATAATATTATTACATTTAGGTAAATTTTGTAGCAGTTTATGAGGTGGTTGTGGTAATCTATGGAATTACCTCCTTGGTTAATCTAACAAAACAATATTTATATAAGGTTGAGAAATAAATTTAACTATGATTTTACATAAATTTTAGTATTTTTTGGCTTAGCTTTATAATATGGTTTGCTTTGAAACTTAATTATGGAAGTGGATGTAGATGTGGGTGCATACTTGAGCTTGTTTAAAGAAATAATATTGACTTATATTTATCTTATTATATGATAAAGTTCCTCAAATGACTTTATTTTTTTCAAAAATATTTGACTCATGTAAAGATGCAAGTAATTTTTTTTTTTAAATATCATGTAATTCATTATCTACAATTGTGTTAGTCATTTATCAAGCATGGTCTTGAAAAAAATCACTGATAGGCCACTTAGTTCAATTCTTTAGCTTAGCAATTTACACATAAGAAATATTTTCATAGATGTTAATAGAAAAATTCTTAAGAAATTGATTTGATAGTGGATTTAATGTTTTGATTAATTTAGCATTTAGATCATGAAACCAATGAAAATTTTAATCTTTTAAGCTTATTGGAAACAACATACTTATAATTTTTTTTTGAAAACATAATCTATACATGTTGTATGAAAATATCTAAGCCATTGTTTCGGATTTCCTTTACCTTCATATAGTGTTAGTTTAGGAGATAAAAAACCTATAGGTAAAGGATATCTTGCAACATCAGGTGCTAATAGATTATGAATCAAGGCTTTGGAAGTTACTGAATGGCTAGCTTGTGGTATCCCTTGCCTGAAATACAACACCTTAGCATTCAAAAGTGAAATATTTTTCACAAATGAATATGTATTAGGAAAGGTATGTGTTGGAGTATGAATAGATATAAAAGGTCACCTATGAGTCATTTGGTTAGGCATGGGCATATAGATAAATTGGAAGCCTTGATTTCCACCCAAACCAAAAGGTGTAGATTTGATATTAGTATCAATAATAGAAGTAAAAACAACTATGTTAGGGTTAAAAATAAGTTTCTCAATGGAATGAATTAATTATTTGTGTATATTCACATCAAAAAATTTATTTTTTCTTGCTAAGATAAAAATATAAAAGATTCAATTTAATTAGGATGACTATCAAGGTATTCAATGTATTAGTTTGCATCAATATGCTCAAATCTATTATTATTAACAAAATTAGATTTATAGATCTTGTAAATTTCTATGTCCATGATAATTACATCAAGAGGATTTAAATTAATCATTTTATAATATTGACTATATAACTAGTCTTGTTGATATGTCATTCTTGAGTTTTAACCTGTGATTTGATTTATTTTATTATGTTGGTGTGAATAATATTCCTTATTAGGGGAATACAACATGTAATGAAAACTAAATATGATTGATAAAATAAGTAATCATCTAACATATAGATATTTTTATTTGTAAATTGGAGTAAAATAAACTGAAATGTAAATCCTACCAAAGTAAAACTTTTATGTACAGAGATTAGTAAATTCCCCTAAAATTCAAGGTAAAATAAGGTGATTTCAATGTCAGATATCAGATACAAGGTTAAAATAAAGTGATTTATGTGTCAATAATTATATTTAAGGTTGAATTCAAGTTATTTTACTTTTATATTTAGATCCAAGGTTGAAAGAAGATTTATTTAGTGATGAGTGTTCAAGAATTTATCTAAACCTTGTGATAATTATTTTAAGGCAATGCTTGAATAAAATGCAAAAAATACCCAATATATACTTTGTGACTATATTGTGTTAGCCAATATGTTTTAAAATAATTTTAATTAATTTTATTATTAACTTTAATTATGATAAATTGAATATAATATAACATAATGTTTTAAATCGACTTGTGACAAGTAGTGTAGAACCAAAATTGATGCAAGAGGATCAACTTAGGAGGACTAGTTTTTCATATTTTGGTTTTTAAGTGGTATAAGTATCATTATTAATAAATAATAATTATTTTTAGTGCTTCATCTATCTTTATATTGGATATTTTGATGTATATTCATTTTCCTGCTAAAATGGGAAATTTGAAAATTTGAATTGATGTATAAGGGTTTAGATGGTTTTGAGGACCTTGGACATTTTTTTAAGAGTTGGTATTCATTAAAAAAATTACTTAAGGATTTAAAATATGTATTATTTTTTTTATATCCTTAAACTCAACTTAATTCTATCATAAATTAATATTAGAACATGTGCAATGTAAGATGAGGCTTAATTAAGAAAGTTGAAGATAATCCTTAGTTAGTTGAGACATATTTGGTATTGAAAAAAGACAAAACCAAGTTTGTATATGTTATTTAAGTTTCATAATTTCTAAATTTTAATTCATGTACCAAAAAAGGAAAAATTAAAATGATAAAAACAAGTTTCAGATCATTGTATAGAGTTTAGAGAGAGGAAGGTCTGAGGTCTACAAATTTATATATAAGTTGTAAAGGATATTAAGAATAAATAAATATTTTTTGAATATATTGATACACTATAATATTTATTCATGTTTAATTTCACCCTTTTTTATTTTATTTTATTTTATACTTTTGTGGTGAATTGTAAGTTTGTGAGATATGCAAATTTAGTCCTAACTATCATAGTCTAGAACAAAGAGCATTTTCTTATAATTTTTGTGATTGTTTAAGTCTATAAAGTGATTTTTAAAGTGTAAAAACTATATATGGATCTTATTATAATCAAAATAAAACTTTAATATTCAATATAAACTAATAGTCCCCCAAAACTAAGCTCTCGGGGCTACAAACATAAATTTTATGTATTTTTAGTTTGATAAAAAGAGAATTATACATATTTTTATGTGTATGGGGTAAAAATAATTATTTTATGAGGTTTAAATATTATATGTGTTACTTTAGGATAAAATTTAGGTGTTATTATGATTATTTGTTTAGAAAACAAAAATTAATTCCAAAATTGGGTGCTTGTTGTCCTATGACTGCAACTAGAGTTTTAAGAATAAAAAACCTTCATATATTTCATTATATCTATAAAAAAAAGTATTTAAAATTTTTTTAGAGGTTTTTTTATGTATTTAAAATTTTATAAGTTTTTTCATATTATTTTTATCAATATTTTAGGATAAAATGCAAAATTACAGTCAATAGGCTTGTATAATACAATATAAAGCCTATTTAAGAGCATAAAAGTGATCATAACTCTTAAAGCATCAATATTCAGTGTATGAAAAATGGAGGGGATAAATAATAATTTTTTTAGGGTAAAAATAATTTTTAAATTTTATATGATTTTTTATGATGGAGATATGCTAACTGTAGGGTCTATAAGCCTGCACAATTAGGCTAAAATAGGTTTTAGAGGTACAAAAAATCCTATAACTTGAGAGATAAGGTTAAAAAAGATAATAAATTTTGTAAGATGATTTTTTGAGGTAAATTTAAGGTTTATTATATATTTTATAATTATTTTTCCATCAAAATAATAAGTTGTACTGAAAACTCAACCTGATAGTCTTATAGTAAGAGCAAAAAAATTGTATTTTTTGTGTTTTCTTGAAAGTGTATGAATAAAAAGTGGTATAAACTTTATATTAAATAAATTATCACCATTAATAAGGTAATAAACCATATTAAATCATGGTTATGTTAAGTCTTGAATATTAGTTGAAAGAATGTGTGGTGGTAGACCTAAAATAAGGCTTAAAGGACTATGTATAATATTGTGTCTTATTTTCCTGATTGGTGTGAAACTTGGATGAAGGTTGTATTTTGAAGTAGAAATAAATTAAAAATAAGTAAAGTTGAATAAATAATAACTATGATGTATTAAAACCCAATATAATACTTATTTATTTATAAAGAGATTAAATTGGTGAAAATAACTAAGGGAATTATAAAGTGGAAGTTTCATTAAAAGATATAACAAGATTGTTTGAGTGTGTTTGTGGAACCAATATCAAGGATATTTAAAGAAATTTTTGGATTGAATAAAGAGGGTAAGAATTAAAATAAGTTTTTAGCTCCCTCAATAAACTAATTAAATAAGAACAAGGTAAGAATACAATGATAAGTGTGTTTACATACATGTTGGTATTCAAATTAAAATTGGACATATATAGAGTGAGAAATTAGGATACTTTTATCAAGTGGTATCATATCTTAGGAAAATATATTTTAAAGTGTGAGATTAAATTAAGATAATATTTTTAAGGTTTGGGTAGTTCTAAAGCCATTGAGGATTGAAATTAAGGTGAGAGTACATTAAGGCTCAAGAAGTAGATCCAAGTTGTAGAAGACTTGGATACAAGTCAAGATACCAAGGTGAATAAGACTTAGGTGAGACTGAAAGAATAATAGGTTTAAAAATACCATAGAGGCTTTGGGTGAGGCATGAAATATAGAAAATAATAAATGGAGGGTTTCCCAAGAATAAAGAACCAAATGAAGGAAGAGGAAGTAAGTGAGTTAAGACAAATGATATAAGAGATGCATCTCATGATAGAGATCATGTAAGAGAATGAAATCAAAGGGTTTGTATTTAAAATTAATAATAAAGTGAAGTGCCCTATAGAGATACTTATGGAAATAAAAATAAGGCAAATAAAAATTGTCTTGATAAAGGAAGAACTAAGAAATCAAAATGTCATGAGAATAAAGGAGGTAGTAAATGAATAAGACGAAGTGGAAGTTCTCATTGTAGAGAAAAAAATCAAGGATGAAGAGATGATAGAAGAATTTATAGCTTATTTGGAAATGTAATAACATGAGATAAATATTTTCTATGTAGCTTTAGAATAAGAACAAGTTCTAAACGCACAAGATAAAGTGGTGCCATGGAAGGAGGCATCTAGAAGGGGAATTTGGACTCGATTTTTTTATTATAAAATTTTGTGTACATTTTTGAAAGTATTATGAATGAATAAAATAATTCCCAATTTGAGGCATTAATACTTGAAAGATAAAAATAATACCATATGCTAAACTATGAAAAATAGGTGTATGAAGTAGTGAGTGAAGAAGATGATCAAGTTGAAGCATCAAAATTTGAAAGAGATGAAAAAAGGAGATATGGAACCTTGAGTAGCAGATTGCAAGTAAATAAGAGTTCATAAGAGATAAATAAAATAATGTTGTTTGTTTATGAGAGATTTTAGCAACTACAAGGATAGATAATAGCCTTTTATCATGATATAAACAATGGATTAGTATATGAATAAGTGGACAAATTCTATCCAAAAATAGAGGAAGAATATGTTTTTAAAAAGCTCATAGAGCTTGGGAAGTATTAAAAGATGAAGGGATAAGTGTGGTGGCAAGAGGAAATTGATAAGACTCAAAATTATCTATATTTTAAATTTAATGTTTTGTGTAATTGTGTATGTGCAAACTCATTAATTGAAGAGGTGAAAATCATGGAGATAAAAACACTTGAGAGAACTCAAGTAAAGAATGTACAATTTGATATCCTCATCTTGGAGGATAAAGATATAAAGAATAATATGGAAGAGAAGATTGAATAAAAATAAAATAACAAGCTTGATGAAGATACAGAAGATGTCAGAGAGAAGCTAAAGATTCAAAGAAACTATAAGAAAAGGAAAATGAAAATAAAGCGTCATTTGAGCAAGAGCTCATTTTTTTTCCACATGGGGATTTGATGCAAGAGCATCAACTTAGGAGGTATAAGTTTTCATATTTTTGTTATTAAATATTTTATGGGTCATGATTAATTAGTAATAAGTATTTTTAGTGCTTCATCTATCTTTATATTAGATATTTTTATGTATATTCATTTTCCTACCAAAATGGTAAATTTAAAAATTTGAATTGAAGTATAAAGGTTTAGATGGTTTTAAGGACCTTGGAAATTTTTTAAATGTGTGGTATTAGTTGTAAAATGTCCTTAAAGATTAACCATATGTATTAAATGTTTTATAACCTTTTACTCAATGTAATTCTATCATAAATTAATGTTAGAACATGTGCAACGTAGGAGGAGGCTTAATTCAGCAAGTTCAAGATAAGCCTTAGTTATTTGAGAGATAGTTGGTCTTTAAACAATTAAAAACCAAGTTTAGATATGTTTTTTAAATATAATAAGTTAAAAACTTAAATTTATGGACTAATAAAGGTAAAAATAAAAGGATTAAAACAAGTTACAAGTCATTGCATAAATTTTAGAGAGAGGAAGGTCTACAGTGGTCTACATATTTGTATAGAAGTTGTAAAATATATTATCAATAAATAAATATTTTATTAATATATTTATACAATATCATATTTATAATATGTAATTTCACCATTTTTTTGTTTATTTGATGTGATTTTATGCTTTTACGGTGAATTCCAGGCTTGGAAGATATGCAAATTCAATCCTAACTATCATAGTCTAGAATAAAGAGTATTTTCTTATATTTTTTGTTATTTTTTAAGTATATAAAGTTATTTTTAGAGTTTAAATATTATATATTAGTATTATTTTATTGAAAATAAACTTTTGATAGTTAATATAAACTAATAATTCCCCAAAACTAAGCTCTCAAGTTTGATAACATAGAATTTTATGTATTTACAGTTTGATAAAAAGAGAAGTATACATATTTTTATGTATATGGGGTAAAAATAATAATTTTATGAGGTTTAATTGTTACATATGTTACTTTATGATAAATTTTATGTGTTATTATGATTATTTGGTTAGAAAACAAAAATTAATTCTAAAATTGGGTACTTGTTATCGTGTGACTGCAACTAGAGTTTTAGTAATCAAGAAACCTTTTTATGTTTCATTATATTCAAAAAAACCTCTTGAAAATTTTTGTGGAGTTTTTTTTACATGTATTTAAAATTTTAAAAGTTTTTTCATATTTTTTGGATCAGTATTTGAGGATAAAATTCAAAATTATAGTCAGCAAGCCTATATAATACAATCTAAAGCCTATTTAAGAGTATAAAAGTGAACATAACTCTTAAAGTATCAATATTAAATGTATGAAAATTGGAGGAGAGATATGATCAAGTTTTTTTAGGTTAAAAAAAGTTAAATTTGATATGATGTTTGATTATGGAGATATTTTAGTTGTAGTGTCTTAGGCCTGCATAATTAATCTAAAATATGGTTTGGAGGTACAAAGAATCCTATAACTTGAGAGATAAGGTTACAAAAGATAATAAAATTTTTAATATTATGTTTTGAGTTACATTTAATTCTTTTTTATATTTTTTCTAATTATTTTTCCATTAAAATAATAATTTATAATGAAAACTTGGTTTAATAATCTTATAGCAAGAACAATAATTTTGTGTTCTTTGTATTTTCTTGAAAGTGCAAGAATAAAAAGTGGTATAAATTATATATTGAATTAATGATAACCCTAAGGAAGGTAATAAATAATTTTAATTCATTTTTATGTTTATTATTTAATATTATTTGAAATAATGTGTGGTGGTAGACCTAAAACAAGGCTTAAAGGACTGTGTATAATGTTGTCTTATTTTCCTGATTGATGTGAAACTTGGATGAAGGTTGTATTTTGAAGTAGAGATCACTTAAAAATAAGGGTATTTAAATCAATAATAATTAATATGTATTAAAACCTAATATAATACTTTATTATATATCAAGATATTCAATTGATGAAAAGATCTAAGAAAGGGAATTATGAATTAGAAGTTTCATTAAAATATCTAAAAAGATTGTATGAGTGTGTTTGTGGAACTAAGATCAGGTATCTTTGAATAAAGTTTTGGATTTAATTAATAGGGTAATAATTTCAAGGTGTTAATGCCTTCAATATACCAATGAACTAATAATAAGGTAATGATATTATGATAAGTGTGTTTACATCCATTTTGGTATTCATATCAAAATTGGGCATAAATAAAGTGAGCAAGTAGGCTACTTGCATCAAAAATATTGAATTAAACAAATTAAAATCAAAATAAATAATACTAACTATTAATAAAAATAAACTTATATATTTATATATGATATCTAACTATGTGAAGCTAGTAGACACTCTAAATAGATAAACATGAACCAACCCTAAAAATACATATAAACTGGTATTGAAATTAGTGTAAGAAAAAATCATCCATCTTGGGATAGGATCAATAGCCACTATCTTCTTAAGTTGGTTGATCTTATGCTTTGATAAAATTCAATAATTTAGGTCATGATAATTTTTGATAAGTTTAATTACATCTATATACATATATATGTAACCTTTAGATGTGTATGTAAGGCCTATAAATAGAGCTTTAAAAGTTGAAACACTTATAGGTTTTTGCTATGATTGAAAACCTATAAATAAAAAAAATAGGGAGTGTAATGGGATAAGCTAACCCAAATCACCCCTATGATGATTGAAAACTACCTACATATCTAAAAATTTGAAGAGGGAATTCAAGCCCACATATTTATCCCACTTAGAGTGTTGTGAAATTGTGATCCTTTGAATATATGAATGTATCTAGATATGGATTGATTAATTTGTCATGATTTGCTTTGGATTGGATTAAATATGTGTTGTAATTAATTTATGACTCCTTTAATTTATTAGAATCAAAATTGGGAAGAATAGAGAAGGTTTTCTCAATGTGAAATAGTGTAAGTATGCCTTTGTATTGAAATTACAAAGTGGTAGAATAGGTGAATTTAGTTTGCCTTTATATAAACCCAAAATGGGAAAACCTCATGATTCATGTCATAAAATTATGGATCTAACTATATGAGAGGTCAAAATTTTAAAAATGAGCACTAAAAGGGTTAAGTGTTGAGGAATTAGTCCTCACATGGGTGCATAGGTTAGTTTAGTTTAGGACTCTCAGAATATTAAATGTTTATTAGGATGTGTGTATTTAATATGTGGATAGATCATTTAATAATTTTAGTTGTAAAAATAACTCACATAGAGTTTGTAGATGATAGGATATAATTGTGAGAGAATAAAGGAGAACTTATAGGAGAGATAAGTGTGAGAGATAAGTGTGAGAGATAATAGGGATAAGATATTTATGATATCTCCTTATTTAATGAGTTTAATTAAATAAATTAATGTATTGTGATTGACTAAATTGTGTGTTTCACATTGGGGAATTGTCTCTTCACCATTATGGGGCAATTCTCATTAGTGGTATCAGAATAAGTACCTTTAGGACCTCTCTCCAATTCAGACCTTGTTTATATTATTTATTTGAAGTGAAGACCACGTCTATTGATATCCTAATTTGATATATCTTACAAATTTATGTTAGTGGTAATGTAATGTAGACCATTACAAATCTTATTGACATTTTATGAGGATATTTATTTAAAAAATATGTATTGTCTTATAATAGTTATAATGTATTCAGTAAAACTAAGATATCTTCCTCATTTATAAAATAATTCAAATTTTAAGTATGTTATGGAAATAATAGGAAGAGAATAACATGACCTTGAAATTATTTCAAAATATTATTTTTGTTATGTGATCAGTTTTACGTAGAAAGGTGATAAACTTGGTGCAAGGTGTGAAGCATTTCTTTGTCATTTTGCATTATGTTTGGGTCTTTAGTGGGTCATTTTATTTGATCAATGCTATGTATATTGGTAACTCATATCATAGTATAATGAGATCCTTATCCATGATGAATCTTATGATTCACTTCATTGGTGGCTCAAATCACTCCTCACAACTCAGTTGTGGCTCATTTCACCATATTTGTCCTGGCTCCACTCAACCCTTGTTAAACAACATCCACAAGATATAAAAATTTCACACCTGATAATTTATCTCTCCTTCAAAGGACACAAAATTAGATTCATCTTGGTGTTCATTCAACATTCAACTCAGATCACCATCCACATCCATCCATAACATTCAACTCTTAAAATTGCCCATGGTTTTGTTCCTTTGTAGTGGTTTTAGGTTTTATTTTTAATTTTTTATACTTTAGATATTATGTGGTAGTTTTTTAAAATATATCAAGTTTTGTTTAATTATAATTTTTAATAGATTTTTTTATAATTTTTTTTAGGTTTTAATTTATTTCAAAGTATGTGGTATTTAATATTTAATTTTTTTAGTGGTTTACATTCTTTATATAGTTTATATATTAACTTTTTTTAATGAGTTTTTAATGATTAGAATTTTATATTTTTAATTTAGTTGAGTAAATATTTTATTTTTTAAGTCATTTATGTTTAATTTTTATTGTCTAGAGTCTTTTGTTGCCATAGTCTATAAATGTTGTATATGGTCATTTTGTTTTGTTTTTATTATTATTTTTTTATATAAGTTGTACTAGTCCATTTGAAGCCATAAGTAAAAAATCTAATATTGAAAGGCATTTTTTAATAAAAAAAAGTTTTTTAATGTAATAATCTCTCATTGATGTAACAAATACATTATCGAGTGAACCTAATGCCAGGGTGGGCAGGGGGGCGGGGGTTGGGGGTGGGGGTGGTGTATAGTTTTTTAGTCTATGTGTTTCATCTCCCCACATTTTAACTAAGGGACATAATGTTGAGTAATTAGTCATCACATGAGTGCATAGGTTATTTTATTTTAGGACTCCACATTATTAAGTGTTAATTAGTATTTGTATTTAATATGTGAATAGATAATTCAATCATGCAAGTGAGTTGTGAATATAACTCACGTAGAGTTTATAGAAGATAAGATAGGCTTATCAGAGAATAAAGGAGAATATATAGGAGAGATAATTGTGAGAGATAATATGAATAATAAATTTATTTTGACTCCTTTGTAGGATAACAATGTACTAATGTTTGTGTGTGTTTGTGTGTGAGTGTGTGTAATGAATTGAATTAAATAAATCAATGTATTGTGATTGACTATATCATATGTTTCACATTGTGTCTTTTCCTCTTAACCATTATGGGGTAACTCCCATCATTAAGGATATAAATGTTTCATAGAGGACAAAAATATCTACCTCTATTGTCCCCTAATAGACATTTTTTGTCCTTACTTGAAACATGTGATTTTTGGGTCCTTAATTATCCACAAAAATGCTTAAGGGTGTTTTTAGCAATTAGAACATTTTTTTAGACATCATATAGTAATTTCAAAAATAAATAGGTCCATATAGGTGCTTAGGATAAAGTGATGTGGCACAAAAGGTCATATTTAAATGCTCAATCCAATTAAAGTGGATAGGGCCAAAACTGATAATAAAATATTCATGACCAAATTTGATTGACTACACTAATACACATAATAATCAAATTGATAAAAAAAAATTGGGTTTCTCTATGATTTAAATTCCCATAAATATATGATAATGGTACATCATTTCACACACACCCATGATGAATTATTTAAACAAAGTGGCTTATGCATGATTTAATGACTCCATCCCATGAAAAGTAATCTACTCTCTTACTAATCCTGAAAACCATAATTTCATAAAATCTAGGCATATTCCTAAGAATATGGACTTATAGTATATCCATCTCTTGTTTCATAATTATTGAAATTGGATTTATATATTTCTATTATTAGTTTTTAACTAGTGGGATATCAGATTTCAATGTTGTTATTATTAGTTTTAACAAGTGGGATATTGGATCCTAATATAATTATTATTAGATTTAAATTAGTGTAGAATTAGATTCCAATTATATCTTAATTAGTTTTTCACCTTTAAATTCATATTTAATAGAAATATGTCAATAGTTAAGCATGGCTCAAGAATTGAAATGGGTCCTTATCATATAATGTGACCCCATAGTTGCCATAATATTACCTAATATTAGTTTTCATTATTAATACTATTTAATATTATTCTTATATACTTTTCATCATTATTATCTTGTGTAGAATTAGAATGTACCCATTCTACACAAGATAATAATATATGCCTTTGTTTCACATATCATCAACTAAGAGATCATTATTTGTTTTATCTTGTGTAGAATGGGAAAAATTATATTCTAAAGAAGTATAATAATAGTTACCTCTTAATTGATAATATTCCCAAATTATTCACAATGGGAAGATACCCATTCAGAATAAGATAGGAATATTATCAATTATTAAGAGGTTATTATTCATATCTTGTGTAGAATTGGCATGTACTTGTAAATCCAAACAATTTTTCCATATACATTTATCAAAATTTCAAAGTTAAAACTTTATGTACTAGGTTATTTTAAATTTTTAATCATTTAATAACCACTCTAATATGTTTCAAATAAAGTTTCACATTTAGTTTCATGCCACATAGTATGTGATATCTTCATGGCTAATAGATCTAGTCATAGTTTAATGGCACAATTAAAATTTCCATTAAGTCCCCTTTTATTTTAAATTTAAGATATGTTCTAGGAGATTCAATGACTTTGTGACCCTATGATCCTTTTTTTATCACCATGTGTATTAACTGTGTTATTTCAAGACTATGTTTAAAACATTGTATGTGCCTAATTGGATTTCATGACATGATCTCAATATGTTGGCATGTTATGAGCAAGAAAATTTAGAAATATGGAAAGATAGATTAGACTTGAATTTTTTATATATCCATGCATTTTGATGATGCCACCTTGAGAAAAAAATAAACCTTCATGACTTCATGGATTTGTAATGATTTCCATGTGTTTTATTCTAATGTTATATAATTATTAAAATTAATATATTATGTGATTTAAAAGTTTTATCTATTGTATATTTATTAATTTTGTCTAGGGAAACCATGGATTTGAAATAGATATAAATTGAAGATAAAGGTTGAACGAATCTATGGATTGTAAATCAATCCATTTTAACATTCTCAGATCCAAACTTAAACTTGAAATAAAAAATTTATAGTTCAAAACTTCACATTTATCTCCTTATTTCATAACCAAATTTTGTTGTGTTCTTAAAACACATATCAACAAGTATGAACCTTTAAAATTATGATGCACTACTACTAGCACATATCCCATGAAATTAAGTAGTACAATGCTAATAACTACAATTTGAAAACATTTTAATTATATAATTAAACATTAATTGACATATATTCTTAGATTTATAATTATAAAAAATATTTTTATCAAAAAAATATCAATCTCCCACTCATATTTAATAAATAATACATTTTTTCTGTTAATGGGACAAGAGTAATAAGTTTGAATATAAGTAGGGATAATAATCTATTTTGGACTCCCCCTTTTACTGGCTTCTTCAAGATAAATTTTGATAGGGAACCTAGAGGAAATCATAGGGCCTTGGGTGTTACATGTATCAATCAATACCGATGTGGATCATTGATCAAGCTTGCTTCTTAGAAATTAATGGATGGTACTAGTAATGAATATGAAGTACAAGTGGTTGTTCTTGCACTAGAGCTAGTAGTGTGATGTGGCATTGAGAATATTCTAATTGAGGGTGACACCATGGTGGTAATTATTTCACATTTAAATTATAAATATACATCATTGGTTATTATTTTAAGTTTGATTGAGGTAATAATCCTCATTTTCCTTTTGTATAAGTGTGGGAGTATTCTTGGGTCCCTATTTCTAGATTCCATTTTCATATTATATATAAAAAATTTGGGTCTTATATGTAATCCTTATATTATCTTTTTTCATTGAGTCATTAAAAAAAAATAACCTATTTTTTTAATTTTTGCCTTTTTAATATAAGGTTGAGGGACCCCAAACCCTCAAGTATTGATAAAAAATAAATAATGTAGTTACATTATTAAGGTTTTAACATAAGTATTCCACATGTATGACAAATAATTTGATGAAATAAATATCAGTATAAAATTCATATTAAATAATTATAGTAAAAAATTAAGGTCAAGTTATTAAAGAATGATTTAGAATATAAATTTCAAAAAACCCACTCCTAAGACAAGTTGACATCACACATTAATTTATGATCTTAATTAGTTCACCTTAGCATTCATTACAATGTTAAATTAATGAAAATTATGATTCAATGACCTCATGTCCTCTTTCAAGTATCTTAATCAATCCTCCTTTATATTTTTTTATGTCCATGTTGAAATGATGTTATTCACATAAATGTCCTATTTATTATTTCTTATTTCATCCATGTTTTATTAGGTGTTAAGCAATCCCGATATAATGTTTCACCTTCTTCTCTCTTTTAAGGGTTTCCAATATTGAATCCTCACCTTTTTATCCACATTATCACCTTTTGATTTAAGTTAAACATACCCATATACCATTCCCATACATATATTTTCATTTTTATTTGTTGGTTATACTAGAAGCATTTTTCCCACATACACATCCATCAATGGATTCAATGCTTATTCATATCTTCCACAAATAGCCCCAACATAAATATCATTATTATTTGGGATATGTTGTTTAATGTAGTATTATCTATGAAAATATGTGGCTCCCATTATTTGGTCATATCTATCATTGTATTGTATTATTTGTAGAAAAAAAACATTTGAAATCCTGCTACAATTTACAAACAATTTATCCAAAGTACACAAAACATTTTCTTGATACTTGTTGAGGCCAATATACCCCCATTTTTTGAAAATTTGGACCCTTGAGATATTTTGAAGCTTAACCCTAAAAGCATGACCTTTTTTGAACATTATTAGAAATTGAAGATCATCCACTTTGATAAAATTGGCTTACTGAGTTATGTTTTGCTTCAAGCTTGCCTAACATTGTTAATAATTGGTCTTCATGTCTTAAATATGCAGGTTTCATGAAGTCCTTTCTATTTGATTCATGTTTTAAAACCCTAGCATAAACTCCTAGTTTAAATTTGAATTTATTAGGAGCAAATTAGTGGGAATATTTTTAATTTGTTTTGGACTTAAACCCCAATTTTTATGTTAAGGCTTGGTCATGTTTTTTAACACAACCAAACCTTAGCTTAAAAATTATGGCTTGGTCCTTTTTTATTTCCCCCTTATGTTTCCTATATCTCTAACATGGTCTGATGTTATGTTAGCAGGGTCCTTTTCATTTTTTTAGCATGGTCCTTTTATCACCTACTTAGCCTAAAACCTTAACGCTAAGGCCACATTCATGTTTGTTAATATGAATGAGACCTTAGTCTAAATGCCTTAGCCTAAGCTTATTTCATCCTAGGTCCTAACTTAAATATTGTGCATTTTTTAGGATCTAATGATTCATGTTTCATCATACCTTTTGATCCAATGGAGCGATGAAAATCCTGACAAACTAAGCACTTAGTCCTTTGGACCAATCATGTTCAAGAATTCATATCATGATCTATGGCTTGCACTTCATCATGGATCATATATCAGATGGAGTGAAGACAACATTGAAAATTAAAAATCCCAAGGGGATCCATAGAGTCACCACATGACACTCTCATTTATAATAGATCTTGGATGCAAAGATCTCTTGTGTGCTTAAAATGGCTTCTCATTTAAGATGCAAAGATATAAAGGTGAAGGTCAAAATAAAATTTGAGACATGTATAAGCCTAGGTATAAATAAACTACTACCATTAAATCTCTAAAACCTTAAGACTTGCATAAAAAGCCCTAAGTGAACTCAAATTGATTACAACAAATCTAAAAGAAATTCCATTGTGATTTGAGCATAAAAGGAACTAAACCAGAGACTATTTACAATCTGATTAAAGAAAAAATTACAAGTGTGGAAGCCATGGTAGCTCAGAGGAAAAAATTAAGGGATGAGATAGAATTATACCTATCTATAGATAGTGAGGGAAGGGTTTTCAAGATACTAACCTAGACACTATGACCTTAAACACTGGAAACAAGAATTAGTCTAAGCTCTTCTAGACCATTGAGGAGATGCAATCCATCACTAAAGAAGAACAAAAGATTACCATAGTTAGTAGGAGGTACTATGACTTGGTTGTAGTTCAAATGGTGAGTTTTCATCATGTTACTACTAAGCTAAAGGTACTCTATTGTATTTATATCCTTGCTCCCATTTTTATAGCTTATAGAATTAAAAATGACTAGATCATTCATGAGGGTAGCTCTAAGAGACTTGCATATATTTCCCCACTAGCCTTTGATATGTATTACAAACATCTAAAACCCCATGTGGACCTACCCACCATAAAGGAGTAGACTAGTAAGAATGATCTTGACACCATCCTTAGGCCATGGTTGCTCTAAGGGAACCATGTGATCTAAGACCCTATTGGAAACATTATAGTTACCTAATTTAGGGAAGGAATTAGGGTAATTATGACCCTATTGAATAGAATAGCTTGAGCCCCTTCAACCACATTTGTTAGTAAGAGTTGGGTATCCTATGTCTACTTCAAGGTAGAAAAAGGGCTCACTCCCCCAATTAGATATATGATTAGCATATACCTAGGGAGATAATTTATAGACATAAATAAGAAGATTGGCAACTAATTATTTATGATGTCCTATCTATTGGACACTCTACTAGCCTCCACCTAGATCCCTCACATCAAAAACTAGTCACCTAAGGGTAGATTCACAATCTCTAACCATTATTCAAAGCTACATATCTTCAACTATAGACACCACATGCAATTCATTTATGATTATATCTATTCTAATTTAGTATAATCCATCATAGGTATCCCAATGCCTACGATAAGCCCTACAATCAAGAAGTATGTGGAATTAATGGGATACATCTGGTTGTATTCAAATTGTATGATGGGATTAGAATTGAGGGGATTCTGACTTAACCTTACAATAAGCCTATTTATGTTCCCAACAAGATAAAAGAGTAGGAAATTTCATGCTAGCTCCTTCATGGTGTTGATGGAGTGTGCAAGGATAAAAGGAAAGGCTTCCTTCATCCCTTCCCCTTAATAATGGGTAGGATAGTTTTGCAATATTAGAAGCATGTGGATACCATTACCAGGCATAGAGATTCTTTTGGATTTTATCTATATGATCTAAGGCATTTGTATCCTTATGATAAGGTAATAAATCATTTTTAGAGAAAATAGTTTCCCAAGATAATTTATGTGCATCAGCTTGGTCCTTATGATCCTCAACACACCAGGACCAATAATTTTGAATAAGTATTGGTTGGGCTCAAGAAGCATAATGTTAGACTTGAGCATAGTTTGACTATTAATGAAAATCCACCAAGGGATATATGGAAAATTACACCTCTTCAATATCATTTTCTACCTGGACCTTTCAATCAACCTCAAGAGCAACCATAAATAGATATGTAGCCCCAAACACAAATTACAGAAGGTTCTGGTGACGAGAAGTTGGAAGAGAGACTTGGTGAGAGACCCTCATCCTCAAAATTGCCTTAAAGACAAAAGTATCTAGTGGAATACATGGACATGATTACCTTTGAGCCAAATTAAATAGTAGAGGATACCCTCAAGGTCCTTGTTAAAGAATATGGCATTGATGAAGAGGAGTAAGCTCAAGAACCCCAAGTTCAAATTGAAGAGGTCGAGAAAAACAAAGGAAAAGAGGTTGCTTTGGATTTAGTTTTAATAACATCCCCACAAAAAGGGAAGGTAAAATGAGCCTTGGTCCCAGTTGGATCAAAGAGGCCAAATTTGACTTTCACTCATCCTAAAAGGGAAATCAACTTATTCAGTGAGGAATACCCCATTCATGGACCAACATCTATGATTGGTTCATCTATGGAAAAATGCAGTAGATCCCCTCCTATTCCCACTCATGGGCCTTGACCAAGGCTATTAACATTGATGTTCATGAGAATATCAAGACATGGATAAGGGTTTTAATGAAAGAGGAAGAATAAATTAGAATAGTGACCATTGTAGGGTTAGAAAGCAAGCATATGGATGCTCTAGGAGCATCACAAGGATATAGGTCCTAGAACCTCCAAAATACATAGAGTCATCTACCACTATGTAATTCAATCTAGAGATAGCTAGATTAAAGAGGGTGATAATAAGAAAGACCATGTTGGGAACTAAAGAGTTCACATTCCAAAAGGTTGATCCATTTATAGGCTTAGCTCTAGTTGGAGGGTGACAACCTGGTGAACTACCCATCCATGAAGAGGATATTGAAATCCTAACTCAGGCTCATTCAGCTCAAGTTAGAGTAGACATTAGGGTAATGAAACAAAGGATTCATAGCTTAAATAAGGAAAAGGAGAATTTAGAGACCTAGGCTATCTTATCTATTCTTGAGGCCATAATTAAGATGTTTAAAGCATCCTTTTTTGACATGTTTAACTCTTTAAATTCAATGATGCTAAGATAGGATGCATTGAGCCAGTAGAGTGAGGTGTCCAAAGTATTAATGATAGAGTGGTAAGATACAAAGGCTAAAATAAGGGATCTCATCAATATACTGAATAATAATAAAATTCCTAAGTTCAAAACATTAGCCTATCCCACCTAAATGTTATATTAGGGATAGTGTCAAATAAGATATAGAGCTTAAGTACTTGGTTAACAAGCTTATATAGACTCTTAAGGTATGATGAAGAGCTAATTACTAGGATTAAGAAACTTCTATGCACCATGTTGGCTAATCTTAAAAAAAATACAGCCTTGAGCATTATTGAGGATGAAAATTATAAGCATAGAGTCACTTTGGTGATGTAAGAAGTAAAGGGCAAAAGCCAAGGTTAATTAGGCAGTGTAAAAAGTAGAATTTTGGGCATGATCTTCACTACTTAAGAAAATATTATAGAATCCAAAATCATCAAAGAAACTATGGTAAGGGATGATAGAGACTTTGAGGACTAAGTTGATCAAGAATATGTTTATCTCCTAAAGCTAGTTGTGGATTTGGAGCTCGTCAAGGAACAACATCAAAGAGATATGGAGCTTCTATAAGAGCAATAGGGAGACCCTTCAGCAATGGGCCCACCAATTAATTAATATTCCTTTTTATAAAAACATTATGATATTTGAAATAGGAATATTCTTTTTATAAAGGCATATGCTAGTCTGTTAGCATATTTTCCTCTAGGTTAGTCTAGTTTGGAAAAGCAAAAGTATTTTAGAACTTTCTGAAAAGGATAGCTGCCCTTATCTTTTATACATTTATATCTTAAAACTAACCAGTATACTGCCTTATCTTTCTATAAAAGTGAATTTTACCATCTTATCAAAGGAGATAATTTTGAGTAAAATTTATATAATTTGAGCAATTAATACTATCAAGGAATTCTATGAAGATTGTCTAAATTTGATGTGTCAATTGTTAATGTGGCTTTCTCTCAATTTTTGGTTCTAATGATTTAAAACAAATAGTTTCATGGATTCTAAATTTGCATTTGTGATATAGGGTTTCTAATTTGTGCTTATTCTAGATTAGTTAAAGGATATTGTTTTTGATTCACTTCATTTGTTATGTATTCAGATGTGCTAATGTGATTTGAGTTTGGTAACAAATCTTTAAAGTAAAATTTAGTTCTTACTTATATAATTTCATACTATCCTTAGAAATTTGCCTAGTGTATGGTGAGATCTGAGCTTACACTAATTTGCATCATATATTGGTTAAATGTAAGCTTATTTATAATTAAAACTTTTTCTTGATATTTGACTTAAGGATCAACAATCACTTATTTTCTTTTTTCCTTACTCTTATCTTTTTCTTCTTTTTAAACTAGATCACTTTAGTTTAAAATTTATTATAAATATCTAATTTAATTAATCTATAGTTCTAGATTTGATCATAATTCATTATTATTATCATAGATACTTATAACTTGTAAATAATTGGACCATGATGGCTCCCTACCATCAATTAATATAAATTTTGTGGAATAAATAAACATTGCTTTGTTGTTATTTCACCATAGGTAACATAAGTTGCCATAACCTACTACTCATGCTCTAAATTCATATAATTATAAAATGAGAAGTGTTATTTTAATACTAAGGATATCTATGGTACACATAAAGGCATCAACAAGTCCCACTGGCACTAGAAAGAGGGCCATCCTTGTGAATTGATTGGCTATTTGTTAATCTTAGTTTGTTTTGATCTAATATTGGTGTTATCTTTGCATTTTTGCATAATTATTTTATTAAAGGCATAAATATCATTTATATTTTTGTCTATGGCATATCTTTGTGCTTCTTTTAGACAAAGATCAAATTTCTTTTAAGTTTAATGCTTAATTTTGGTAAAGATAGCTTAAGATTTGAAAATCCATAGTATTCGAGGTTAGAATAGCTTGTTTTGATTAAAGATTGGTATTTCTTTCATATATATAGGTTTATTTGAGCTTAGACTTATAAAGATAGACCATATTTATGTAATTAAACATGTCTTTGAGATAGCTTAGTCAAAGGTTGATGTCCTTTACTGTTCTTTATACAATATTTACAAAATGAGCTTAATGTATAGGTTTAATCCTTATTCTTTATAAATGTTAACTTGATACATCATATTTCAAACAAGATATTTGATATTCAAACTATAATTTCCAAGGATTTGAACAAGATTACATTCAGCTTTAAGAGAGCCTTTACTTGAGCTTGAAGTCTATTAGAAAACTAGATGAGAGAAAGGTAGACGTAGATGTTGTAAATTTTTGCCAAACTCACCTCTTCAAGGTACCCTAGCCTTCAACCTTTTTTCAGGTATGGCTTAGTTGGGAGATTCTTCAATTGACATGCTAGGTGTGGTGCATAATCTCCCATGTAACCCTGATAAATGCTTTCCAACATTTAGTCCAACTGGTATTTTAACTGTTAAAGAGCATATTAAATATTTTAAAGTTGATTTAAGGTTACTAAATTTTATGCATGAAGATGTATCATATATAGTATTTCCCTTTAATTTTAAATATGTTACATATAAATGATTTCTAAATTTACCTGATAATTATATTACTAGCTAGGATGGTTTCACTAACATTTTCATAGACCAATTTGGCAAGATTGTCAGTCCATGTGTCATATACCACCAATTCACCACCATCAAGAGGGATGTAAGTGAGCCCATAAGATCCTTTAATTCTATATTCTATAAAATTTATAGTATGACCATAGAAACTTATAAACCTAATAATGTTTTAGCTCTATAAATCTACAAGGATGAAATAGATCCCATGACCTCTATATTTTTGAAAAGATCTCTTCCAACTATAACTTCTTTAGCTAGGGCTTATTTTGAGGTAGTGATCATCAATGATCAAATTTATTCCCAAGGACAAATGACCTACTCTATCCTAAATATCAATCCACATATGCCCATTCTTAACATCTTCCCCAATAACAAATAGAATATTCTAGCCTTGAACCAAATCCCAAATCTAAATCAATTACCCTTAAGTCATACTTCTCCTAATTAGAAATTAGGATTCTTGAGTCATCCTACTAATGGGTTTAATGAAAATTATCAAAGAGATTTATTACTAGCTATTGGTACTAATAATAACTAGGTACATAATTTTGAAACCCCCAAGAATGAGAATGAGTCTATCCTAAAAATGGTCCAAAAGTTAAGCACTAATTTCCTCAGTTCTATAAATAGATTAGAGATACTAGAGAAAGCTCTAGTAGGAACTTCTCATTCCAAAGGTTTAATAGGCAAAACAATAGATTTCAGAATGATAGTTTCCATAATAATAAGAATAATGAACCATCTTCTAAAAAGAGGACTATGAACATTAATTTTAATGATATTGCTTTGCCCGATTATTATAGAGTGCATTGTATAACCAAGCATGGTGAAATTGATTGTATTAATTTTTGTAAATATTTTCAAGATTTTAAAGAAGAGTTGGATACATTTGAATTAGTCCCTACAAGTATAGTGGTGCAAATGCTTTAGGGTCCAATCCTATTGATAAAAATTTCATGGTGGAGACCTTTGATTTCCCTTTTCAAGAGGACAATGAACCTGACAACGTCCCTGAGGAGATCTAATCCTTTCAAAAATTATTGAAGAAGACTTATCCCTTGAGGAATAGAGAATAGATTAAGTCCTTGACTACCTTAATACCTCCAAATAACTTTGAAACTCTTCCAAACACTTATGTAATCAATGATCTAAAACCACCCAAAGGGAGTACCTCTAAGCATAATATTGATGTTCCTAGTTCTTAAAGTAAAACTAGTTATAATATATTGAAGACATGAAGAAGATAAAATCTAACATCACATTGCATGAATTGATGCAAATCATAGAACAAAGGGACCTCTTGTTAGAATCACTGTCAAAGAAATCTAATAGACCACCAAAAGTTGATAATGCTAGTGTGACTATACATAAAGATAAGGCAAAGTATCCTCCTTTCCTACTCATAATTAGGATGTTCAGAAAGAATTTGCATACTTTTTTATTGAATTATTGTGCATCCACCAATATCATGCTACTAGGTATTTGCAAACAACTTGTCTTGACACCTATTAAGTTTGATAGAGTTGTTACTCAATTAGATAAATCTAGGGTCAAAGTAATTGAGGAATTACTAAATGTTCATATGCAATTGACCTCTAAGCATAGAGTATAGAAGTTTATTGATTTCCAAGTTGTTGACATTCTTGATTTTTATAGAATCTTGTTAAGTAGGGAATAGGCCAAAGCTTTGAATGGCTATATGTCCATGGATTGTTCACATTTATGGTTGATTTGGAAGGGAGTGCCAAACTAGATCAAGGTTGAAAGAGAGTTGAGAATGAAGTATATGATCACTAAGTACAATGCTATCAATGAAAGGATCAACATAATTGACTCAGATTTAGTGGTTTTCACCCTAGATATTGCAAAGGTATGTGATCCTAAGAGTACTTATGTTATGTATGGGTTGTGGAAGCTACATTTTGATGGTGATAGATGTAAGGTTGGATCTAGGTTTGGTGTTGTCCTAATTGACCCTATTAATAAAAAATATAATGCATCCTATAGGCTCCAATTCCCTTGTACTAACAATATTTCTTAATATGAGGCACTTACCCTAGGTTTGAAATTTTTTATAAAAAATAAGGTCAAAGAACTACTAGTCTATAGGGATTAATAACTAGTAGTCAACCAAGTGAGAAGCAAATATCAATGCAAACTCTCATACCTTAAGAGGTATAAATTCAAGTTCTAGGATCTAATTGAATGTTTTGATGCTTTTATCATTGTCTCCATCCCTAGAGAAGAGAACCAAGTTGTTAATGAGTTGGCATCTATTGTAGCCAATCTCATACCCAACCAAGACTCCCCCAAATTCAATATTGAGTTTATGCCTTATCCTTCAATCCCTGATACTATAAATCATTTTTAAGTCTTTAGTGATGACCAATAGATCTTAGATTTAATGACTAATTTTGGAGCATTTGAGGCTTATAGTGTTGATGAGACTGATGAAAATGCACTTAGAGAGGACAAATTTTATGATAAAGTCATTCAACTGAATGACAATAAAATTCCCAAAGGCATGATTGCCTTATAGGGGCTATATGATCAAGACAAGCTAGTTGAGGTTTCTAAGATTTCCAAGATAAGTGGGAAGGACTATAATGTTATTGAACTTGGACCCTAAGATCAAACCTAGTTGGTAAACATTGGAAAGGCCTACACTAACATTGAGAACAAGAAGGCCATGGAGCTTCTAACCAAGTATAAGGATGTCATAGCTTGGTCCTATGATGACTTAAATATATTTTATTCAAGATTAATTACCCATATTATACCCCTTAACTAAAATTTTAGACCTTTTAGGCAAAATAAAAGGCATGTGAACCATGTCTTAGAATCAATGATCTTTAAAGAGGTCAAGAGATTACTAGATGCTAGAATTGTGTTTTTTATCAGGCATTCTACCTAGATGGCTAATTTAGTACCATTCAAGAAGAAGAATTTTTAAATTAGGATATGCATTGACTTTAGGAATTTTAACAAAGCATCTAAAAAGGATAACTAACCTCTTCCCTCTCTTGAATAGGTGATACAATTTTTTTTACGATCAGCTATGATGTCTTTTCTTGATGGCTTTTTAGGATACAACCAGGTGTTGGTTGATAGAGAAGATAAGATGAAGACAACTTTCACCACCAAATAGGGAACCTTCATCTACAAGAGAATACCTTTTGGTTTAATAAATATAGGTGTTATTTTTTAAAGGGCCATGGACCATGCCTTCCAAGGTCTGATTGGTAAGTGTATCATTATATATATGGATGATCTAACCATTTTTTATAAAAAGAGGTAAGATAATTTTATGCATTTACAACAAGTTTTTGAGAGATCCAAAAGGTATGGAATCTCCTTAACCCCCCAAAAATGCATCTTGTGTGTTACTGAAGGAAAATTTTTGGGTCATGTCATAACTACGGATGGTATCTCCATAGATCCTAAAAGGGTGGAGGCTATATCTAGGATAGAGTCTCCAAATAGTAAAAAAGAGCTAAAATAATTTTTTGGTAAGATAAACATTGTAAGGAAATTCATTTATGGCTTTGTAGAGATTATCAAGCCATTGAATGACATGCTAAAGAAGAATGTCAAGGTCACTTGGAATGAGGAATCTAGGAAGGAATTTAATGAAATTAAAGAAGCAATTAGCCCAACTCCAGTCCTGATAAGTCCTTACTTTTCAAATGATTCTATCTTTATTCTTTTGTATCTGACCATACTATGGTTATAATTTTAACTCAAAAGGTTAATGGGTGTGACCACCCAATAGCTTTCATGAGTACTAACTTTAAGAATGTTGAATTTAATTATTCATTGATTGATAAATAATCATATGCATTAGTTAAGGTAGTGAATAAATTTAGGCATTACATCCTTAGGAATAAGGTGCATGTTATTCTACCTAACCCTGCCATAAAGCTCATGTTGAGCCAATATGAATTGGAAAATGTAGAGGTAAATTGATGTTAGTTTTGCAAGAATATGACATAGAAATTAAAAAGTCAAAACTGGTAAGGTGACAAGGCTTGATCCAAATGATTGCTAATACCATCCCTAAGCTAATTATTATGCAAGTGGATCATCAAAACTTTCAAGCTAGTGAGTGGTATGATTCCATCATTCATTTATTGATTAATGGTACCTATCATATAGGATTAATTAGGGAGAAAAAGAGGGATCTAAATCTTAAGGTATCCCATTATCTAATCAAAGATGGGGTCTTGTACAAAAAGAAATTTGAAGGGGTCTACTTGAGATGTGTCTCAAAATAAGAAGCTACCCAAATCATGAGCACCTTCCATGAGAAGTTCACAAATGGACATCCATCTGGGAAGACTATAACCCATAAAATCCTTAGAGTTGTCTACTATTGGCCAACTATTTTCAAAGATGTTGATAAGCATGTGAGGGAATGTCACTCCTACCAAATATTTAGCACCAAATAGCTTAAGGTAGCAATGCCTTTACAACCAGTCATGGTCGGTAAACCATTTACACAATGGGGGTTGGAATTCATAGGGGTAATCAACCCCACTTCATCATAAGGTCAAAATTATATCCTAACTACCATAGATTATTGCATAAGGTAGACTAAGGTTGTAGCCACCAAACAATGCAGGATAGAAGAAGTGATTAGTTTCTTGGAGGAGAACATTTTTACTAGATTTTTAACCCTCATCTCTTTGGTGTGTAACAATGGATTTAAATTTATATCCATTTAAATGACTAAGTTGTAATATGATATTTGTCTCAAGTTTTCATCCAACCATTACCCCCAAGGAAATGGAGTGTCTGAGTCAACCAACAAGAACTTAATGAAGCAATTAAGAAGCTATTATAGATAAGCTTATGACTTGGCACAAACTTCTCAAGTACATTCTATGGGAAAACAAGATAAGGATCAATCAATCCTTATAGGCATCACCATTTCTATTAGTGTATGGCCAAGAACCTATCTTCCCTATCACTCTCAAGTTGCCTACAATAAATTCATGAAAGAGTATATAGAATAAGGCCAAGATATTTCATATTCAATATTTCTAGACATCATCTAGATCAAGATGCACATGAGAAGGCTATTGTTGATTTTAGCGGACATCAGACCATAGTGAAGAGGTGGTTTGACAAAAGATCAAAGATCAATGTGTTCAGACAAGGGGACTTAGTTTTCCTTTTGGATAAAGTATCTGAGCCTTAGGGAAAGCATGGAAAATTCATACCTTTGTGGATTGGCCCATATCATATTGTATACACATTATAAAATAGCACCTTCAAGCTCAAATATCTACAAGGAGCAGAGTTCACACTACCCACCAATGAGTAGTACCTCAAACATTACTTCTCTACTGCTCCTCCTAGGGTCTTTATGGAGTAAACTGTAAGATGGTTAGACTTAGTGTAGGTATGCTATTTATTTTATTTCATTTATTTCCTTATTTTACATTATTTTTATATAATCATGTATATATCTATTTTTTTCCTTCTGTTTCTTACTTTGTTGTTGTTGTGTGTTTTCTTTTATTGCCTTGTTCCTTATTTCTAATAAGTCCTTTTGGAAAACCCTAAGCTCAAAGTTTATCTAACATGATTGAAATTACAAGTTAAATAATGTGGGTAGGAACCTAATAATATATGCTAACCATGCTTCTAAAATATGAGCCTAATATTGTGATTTAAAGAAACTAGTAAATACTAATTAAAGTGTCCAACTATTCCATGAGAGCTTAAACATTGTCTTGACCTAAATTTGGTTTTAAGAAGAGTTTCACTTGTAGGATGATTTTTTTAATATATTGAGGCATAGTCTTATTTTCACTTAACAAACATCCTTACTTTGGATATTGGTTGCATTTATATAAGGTTCTTTGAAGATAAAACACTTGACCAAATCCTTAAACCTAGTTACCCTAGTTTCCAACCTTATTGAAAGCATAAAAGATCTAAAAATACAAAAGATAAAAATACAATGCAAAGTCAAAAGTTTTTCAAAGCTTAGGTGATTTTGGTAATCTCCATCAGGGATATAGATGCCTAGATGGTAGTGAAGTAAGGTTATAAGTAGATCCAAAGGTATCTCTATTGGGGATATGGATGACTGGCTGGCAGTAAAGCAATGCTCAAATCCTTCCCTAAAATAGAATCATGGTTTTTAATGAATATATAAACATACTCCAAGTTAGTGTTAATGATTAAGTAAATGAAACTTGGAAGTTATCCCCTAAATCTCATAGCAAATAGTAAGTGGAATCAAAGCACACACATAGCATGACTATATATTAATGTTTGATCCCAATTTGATAAGTGCAAGGTTTGTTTCAACCACAAAATGATCTAGATAAAGCCATTGATCAAGTGGAGTGGATGACTTAGTTTTTGATCTAAACCAAAGCCTCTAAGTTCTAACATATTACTATGTTTCCTTAGAAGTCACCACTTATTAAGGTCAACATACCCCCATTTTTTGAAAATTGGGACCCTTGAGATATTTTGAAGCTTAACCATGAAAGCATGACCTATTTTTAACATTATTAGAATTTGAAGATCATCCAATTTGATAAGATTGGATTACTAAGTTATGTTTTACTTTAAGCTTGCCTAATGTTGCTAATAAATGGTCTTCATGTCTTAAATATTTAGGTTTCATGGAGTCCTTCCTAGTTGATTCATGTTATAAAACCCTAACATAAACCCTTGGTTCAAATTTGAATTTGGTGAAAGAAAATTGATAGGAATATTTTAAACTTGTTTTGGACTTAAACTCCAATTTTTATGTTAAGGCTTGGTCATGTTTTTTAACACAACCAAACCTTATCCTAAAAATTATGCCTTGTTCCATTTTATTTCCCCCCTTATGTTTCTTATATCTCTAACATGGTCCAATGTTATGTTGTTAGGGTCCTCTTTATTTTTTTAGAATGGTCCCTTTATCACCTACTTAGCCTAAAACCTTAATTCTAAGTTCATGTTCATGTTTATTATGAATGAGACCTTAGTCTAAATGTCTTATTCTAAGTTTCTTTCATCTTGGGTTCTAACTTAAATATCATGTGTTTTCAATATTCAATGATTTACACTTCATCCTGACTTTTGATCCAATGGAGCAAGGAAAATCCCAACAAACTAAGAACTTAGTCCTTTGGACCAATCATGTTTAGCCATTTGGATCATGATCTATGGCTCACATTTCATTTCAAACCAAAGATCGGATGGATCAAAGACAACATTAAAAAGTTAAAATCCTAAGGGGTTCTATGGAGTCACCACATGGCACTCTCATATTTGAGATTTAAAATAAAAGTGGCTTGCTTATTAAATAGAACCAATGGTGTGCAATTACTTAGATCATGATTAGATGGCTCTCATTTTATCATGAATTTTAATTAAATGGAGTGAATTGATTCCAAGATCTTAGGAAGCTCCATTGAGTCACCACATGGAACTCTCACATTGGAACATAAAAATTTGATGAGCTTAAATTTGACATTCATGTGACCATTGTTTGATATCCACAAGGACATATTTGATGTCCATGTGATTGTCAAATTTAAGCCCATCAAAACTAATAACTTTATGAGCTTAAATTTGGCATTCACATGACCCTCATTTGAAATTCATAAGGATGTATTTGACATCCATGAGGCTATTAAATTTAAGCTAATGTATTATTTTACTCAAGACCAAGATATACTCCAAAAAATTATTAAAAAACTTGTGAATTGTAATGTAGACTAATAGGACCCCTCTAAGGATGTTCAAACACTTGAGATCTTTAAACTACAAATATTGAAATGATCTCATAGTCTAAATATATGCAAAAATGAATTTAGTCTAAGTCTATATCTTAAGGTCCCTATTGCATTCATTCGAATTCCATGAACCTTAGGCTAGAGATTTATACTAATTCTTATTTTAAAAGGGTCTTTGTGACATAAAACTTAGCCCAAATTATTTTAACTAAAGATTTTATCATGTTTATTAATACAATAAAGCCCTATATCAAAATATAGCATTTTGGTCCTTAAATCACTTTGACCGCTTTGGGCATGTTCTTAGAGCTTAACATAAGTATTTTATGCCAAAGTATGCATTGTGTTTTTTAGATACAATGTGAACCTTGAATTAAAATATTTATCTTGGTCCCCTTTTGTATAAATCTCAAAAAACTTAGGCATAAACACCTTAGCCTAAAATTTATTTCAATTTTAATAAACACAAAAAAAGCTTATCCTTAGGTATTTAAACCTAAGTCCCCACCTAAATAATGCATTGATTAAATTTCATGCACCTTGAAGGATCCAATGGCTTACACTTCATTATGGTGGATGATCCAATAGCATGAAATCAATGATGACTTTTCAACAAATCTCTGAAATCCCATGGGTTTGACACATGGTAGATACACATGTAATATGTAATTGAAAAAGGTGCCAAAACTTAGAAATCATATAGAAGTACCAAGTCGCACAACCATGGGTCTTGGTACCAAAAGGAACCAATGACAAGAAAGCGCCAGGATCACAATTAACTTCCCATGTTGATCCAGGATCTTGATCCCATAACATGAAGAAAAAGGAATTTTTTAAATCCCAATGGCTAGTCCTTCAAAGGAATTTATGAAAAATTCTATGAAAAGTGACAAATAGACACCAAATAAGTGTCATGCAAGCATAAAGTGACAAAATAAGAGATCTTGTGTGCTTGAAATGCAAAGGTATAAAGGTAAAGGTTAAAATCAAATCTGAGGCACATATAAGCCTAGGTATGAATAAGTTACTACCATTAAATCTCTAAATCCCTAAGACTTACATAAAAATCCGTAAGTGAACTCAAATTAATTACAGTAAATCTCGAATAAATTCCATTATCATTTGAGTACAAAAGGAACTAAACCAGAGACCATTTGCAATCTAATTAAAGAACTATTTGCAAGTGTGGACTTGAAGGCAACAATTGAGGGATGAAAAAGAATTATAAATATCTATAGATAGTGAAAGAAGGGTTTTCAAAGATACTAACTTGGACACCACATCCTTGAATACTAGTAATAATAATTGGTTTGAGCTCTTATGAACCATTGAGGATATGTAAGCCATCACCAAGGAATAATAAAGCATTGCCATAGTCAACAAGAGGTAATATGACCTAGTTGTAGTTTAAATGGTTGTTCTCCATCATGGTGCTACTAAACAAGAGATACTTTATTGCATTGATATCCTTTCTCCCATTTTATTAGACTGTATAATTTAAAATGATTGGATCATTCATGAGGGTAACTCTAGGAGAGTTGTATATATTTCCCCACTAGCCTTTGATAGGTATTAAAAATTTCCAAAATGCCATGTGGACCTACCCACCATAAAGGAGTGCACTAGAAAGAATGATCTTAACATCATCCTTAATTAATGGTTTCTCCAAGGGAACCATGTGATCTGAGACCCTACTAGAAACATCCCAATTGCCCAATTAGGCAAGGAATCAGGGTAACTATGACCCTATTAAATAGAATAGCTAGAGCCCCTTCAACCACATTTATCAGTAAGAGTTGGGTTTCCTATGTCTACTTCATGGTAGAAAAAGGGATCACTCCCCCAATTGGAATTATGATCAGCATCTACCTAGGGAAACAATTTGCATCCATCAAGAAGAAGACTAGAAACCAATTCCTTATGGTGTCTTATCTATTGGACACTCTGCTAGCCTCCACCTAGATCCCTCACATCAAAAATGGGTTACTTGAGGGCAGATTCACAATCTCTAACCATTATTCAAAGCTACATATCTTTAAATATAGACACCACATGTAGTTCATTTAGATTGTGTCTATCCTATTTTAGTAGAATCCATCATAGGGATCCCAATGCCCAAGGTAATCCCTATAATTAATAATTATGTGGAACTAATTGGAGACATCTAGTTGTATCCAAATTATACTATGATCAAAATTGAGGGGATTTTGACTCAACTTTACAAGTTGCTTATTTATGTTCCCAACAAGCTAATAGAGTAGGAAATTGCATGCCATCTCCTTCATGGTGTTGATGGAGTGTGAAAGGATAAAAGGAAAGGCCTCATTTATCCCTTCCCCTTAATAATTATTAGGATAGTTTTGCAAGAGTGAAATCATGTGAACACCATTTCTAGGCATAGATATTCTTTTGGCTTTCAATTGGATGATCTAAGGCATTGGGATCTTTATGATAGGGTAGGAAAGCATTTGAAGATAAAATATCTACCCAAGATAGTTTATGTGCATCAGCCTGGTCCTTATGATCCTTTACACATTAGGGCCATCAATTTTGAAGAAGTACTAGCTAGGCTCAAGAAGCACAATGTTAGACTTGAGCATAGATTGACTATTAATGAAAAGCCACTAGGGATTTTATGGAAAATTACACCTCTTCAATATCATTTGTTGCTTAGACCTTCCAAGCCACCTCAAGAGAAACCACAAATATAAATGCATCCATAAGCACAAATTACACAAGGTCCTATCCAAGAGAAGTTGGAAGAGAGACCTAGTGAGGGACCCTCATCCTCAGCCCTACCTTAAAGACCAAAGTCTCTAATGGAATACTTGGACATTATTACCTTAGAGCCAAATGAAATAGTGGAGGATGCCCTCAAGGTCCTTTTGAAGCATATAGATCTAATGAAGTGGAGGAGCAAGCTCAAGAACCCTAGGCTCAAATTGAAGAGGCTTAGAAAGAAAAAAGAAAAGAGGTTACTTTAGATTTAGTTCTAGTAGCACCCCCATAGAAAAGGAAGGTAAAATTAGCCTTAGTCCTAGTTGGATCAAAGAGGCCAAATTTAACTTTCACTCATCCTAAAACTGAAATCAACTTATTCAGTAAGGAATACCCCATTCATGGACTAATCATCCTTGATTGGTTCATCTATGGAAAAATGCAAAAAATCCCTTCCTATTCCCACTCATGGGCTTTGAACAAGGCTATTAACATGGATGTTTATGATAATATAAATTCATGGATAAGGGATTTTATGAAAGAGGAAGAATAAATAAGAATAGTGACCATTATAGGGTTAGAAAGCAATCATATGGATGCTTGAAGAGCATCAAGCAACACAAAGGATAGAGGTCTTAGAACCTCCAAAATACATGGAGTCATCTACCACTGTGTAATTCAATCCAGAGACAGGTGGATCAGATAGGGTGATAACAAGAAATGCCATGGTGAGAATTAAAGAGTTCACATTCCAAAAGGTTGAGCCATTTATAGGCTTAGCTCCAGTTGGAGGGTAGAAGCCTGGTGAACTACCCATCCATGAAGAGGCTATTAAAAGCCTAACTAAGGCCATTTACCTCAAGTTAGATTAAATATTAGGGGAATCAAATAAAGGATTCATAACTTAGATAAGGAAAAGGATAATTTAGAGACCTAGACTATCTTATTAGTTCTTGAGCCCATAATTAAGATGTTTGAAGCATCCTTTTTTGACATGTTTGACTCCTTAAAGTCAATGATGCTAAGACAAGGTGCATTGAGCCAATAGAGTGAGGTGGCTAAAGGATTAATGATAGATTGATAAGATGCAGAGGCTAAAATAAGAAATCTCATCAATATACTAATTAAGAATAGAATTCCTACATTCAAAACCATTAGCCTAGCCCATATAAATTCTATATTAGGGATAGTGGTGGATAAGATCCAAAGCTTAAGTACTTGGTTAGTAGGATTGGATAGACTCCTAAGGGATGATGAAGAGCTGATTACTAAGATTAAGCAATTCCTAGGCACCATGTTGGTTAATCTTATAAAGACTACAAACCTAAGAATTATTGAAGATGAGGAGTATAAGCATAGAGTCAATTTGGTGATGCATGAAGTAAAGGGCAAAAGCTAGGGTCAATTAGACAGTGACAATAGTAGAATTTTGGACATGATCTTCACTACAAAAGAAAATATTGTAAAAGCTAGATGCATCAAAAAATATATGGCAAGGGATGATAAAGACTTTAAGGACTTAGTTGATCAAGAATATGTCTATCTCTTGAAGCCAGTTGTAGATTTGGAGTTCCTCAAGGAATAACATCAAAGAGCTATGGAGCTTCTGCAAGAGAAACAGGGAGACCATTTGGCAATGGGCCCATTAATTAATTAATATTCTTTTTTGTAAAAATGTTATAATATTTGAAATAGGAATATTCGTTTTATAAAGGCATTTGCTAGTCTGTTAGCATATTTGCCTCTAGGTCAGTCTATTTTGAAAAAGCAAATGTATTCTATAACTTTCTAAAAAAGGATAGTTGTCCTTATATTTTGTACATTTGTTTCTTACAATTGACCAGTCTACTACCTTGTCTTTCTATAAAAGTTAGTAATACCATCTTGTAAAAGGAGAGAATTTTGAGAAAAATCGATATACTTTGAGCAATTAATATTATCAAGGAATTTTGTGAAGATTGTCAAAATTTGATGTGTTAGTTGTTAATGTGGCTTTCTCTCAATTGTTGGTTCTAAAGCTTGAATTCAAATAGTTTCATGAATTCTAAATTTGCATTTGTGATATAAGGTTGATAATTTGCGCTTGTTCTATATTAGTTAAAGGATCTTGATTTTGTTTCACTTCATTTGTTTTTTATTTAGATGTGATAATGTTATTTGAGTTTGGTAAAAAATATTTAAAGTAAAATCCAGTTCTTACTTATATAATTTCATACTATCCTTAGAAATTATCTTGATGTATGGTGAGATCTGAGATTATGCTATTTTGCACCATATACTAGTTAAATATTGTATCAGATATAATTGAAACTTTGTCATGATATTTTAGTTAAGGATCGACAATCACTTTTTTTCTTTTTGCCTTGCCTTTCTCTTTTTCTTATTTTTAAACCAGATCACTTTAGTTTAGACTTCATTATAAATATCCATTCAAACTAATCTATAGTTATATCTTCAATCATAACTCATTGTTATTAGTAGAGATACTTACAATTTACAAAGAATTATACCATGATGGTTCCCAACCATCAATTAATATAAATTTTTTGGAATAGATAAACATTGTTTTATTGTTATTTCACCATAGGTGACATAAGTTTCCAAAACCTACTACTCATGCTCTAAATTCCCAAAATTCTAAAATTATAAGTGTTTTTTTAACACTAAGGACATATCTGGTACACATAGAGGCATCAACAATACTCTATATTTGGAAGCTAGTATTCTCTACCTATGTATGTTTCACATTCACCCTAATGTTTAATATATGCTTATTTTCCTTTTTTTAGATATTTCATTTATTTTAGTTATTTGAAAGGTGAAAGAGGAGGATACCTTTCTGACATGTTTAATTCTTCATTATCATTTGTATTCCATATTGGGATTGGATGAGATCACTTGAGATCCTTTATTGTTGCTTTATATTCCATCATTTTTATGCCATCCAAAACATGAAACCTTAACATCTTAGGTTTGTTGATACCCACTATCTTGTGGTTTTTATATAAGTGTGGCTCCATGAAGGCCTTGAATTTTTAAATTACATAATAAGGTAAGAATTGAATGTACTTAACCCCTTTTGGCATGTTTTATAGGTGTCCATGATATGTGGCAAAGAAAATGTGTCTAATTTCCATAATGATGCTTCTAATCCACTAAAATTCCCATGTATATCCTTATGAGTGTGTCCCATTGATGGTAAACTTACATAGATAATTTTTAATACACTTTTTTTTATCATCATTGATGTAAATGTAAATAAGGTATAGTTTTTAGTGTCGTTGAAAGTGTTATCTAGTTATAAGTAGATGATTAGTTTCGATTTTTGAATGAAGTAATTATACTAGCAACACTAATTTATTTAGAATAAACAAATTTTCCTTGTACCATTTACATTTTTCAAGCACTTCATTTTGTAATAGTGTGTCATGTAATGGCTACATAAAACACAAGTCAAGAGTAATGTTTCTCTTATTATGAATATTGTTTGTAAAATATTCCTTTTTATTATTGGTCAAATCTTTTTATTTCATTAAATTTTATTATCTTACTTTTTACATATTTTTATATTAAATAATGCCACTCAACTAAAAAATTCTAAATGTATCAGCTAATATTGGGTTAGAGGTGGGTAAGGTTGATTTTAGTAGTCAAATAAATATTACTTAAAATTATAAATTTTATTATAAAAGAGTAAATTTGGTATATCATAATAAACACTTGGTAATCACTCACTAAATTTAAAAATGGGGTCATAATGTGTCACACATTTTGATGTTTTATAAATACATTGATGATACTTACATGATACTACTTACTCGATACTAACATGATATTTACTTGATACTTACCAAATTATTATGTGACATTTTCCTCTCAAAAGCCAATTTGAATGTATGGTGGATAAATTACATATCCATTATTTTGGATACAATATAATTATCTTAATTTCATTGTAAGTTTTATTTATTATGTGTTGGTCACTTCTCATAATTAGCATATCTTCACTCAAAACCCTCAGTCATCAATGTGCATCATATCCCTCACTTCACACAATTAACATATCTTCATTGATAAATGTTTCAAAACCCTTTTACTAAATATTTGTTGTTACTAATTTTACTTTCTAGTTGTGGGTTTCAAAAACAATGCTTTTTGATATAATTTATGTTATCTAGTCAGCTAATGCAAACACACTATGATTTATGTTTACTAGTAGGATAATATAAGAACACTCTAATTTATTCATTGGCAGGATAACAAGTACACTTTAATCTATGTTAGTTGATAATGAATATAAATAAATTTTCATTTGTCTTCACCTACTATCTAAGTCAAAAACACACTAATTAATTTATCTTTATGTTTGCATGTCAACTGATACAAGCTCATTATCATTTATGTTTACTTATCGACTAATACAAGTGAATTATTATTATGTTTATTCCATTTGAATTACCTTATAAATCATATATTTTTTATTTAAACTCTATTATAGTTGGGATTAATTTATTTTATTTAGTTGTTTTATAATGGAAGATTTTGTGAACTAATAAGCATCACACATTCCTCTAAGAGGAAGACCTAGGGATGAATTTTTTCATCTTACCATATTATCACATAAATATTTAACTATACAATAAAATTGGAGTAAAAATGACTATTTAATATGGTGCTCATGTTTTGTGTAGTGCCTATTTGCCCATCAATAAGAAAATAATGTTGATCAAAATAACTTGTCTACTAATTTCATAATTCCACTATTATCAACAAATTCCAATATAATGGTTGACAATGTTTCTCATTACCCTAATGGTAGGAAACCTTTAAATAATATTTATGTGAATTACACTCAAACTCTATTCAATATGGTAGGCCATCAAACTCTATTCAATATGGTAGGCCATCAAACTCCCTTTAAGATGGTAAGACATCAAACTCCATTAATCAACATGGTAGGCCATCAAAATCCCTTCATATTAGGACATCAAACTCCCTTCATGGCATGACATCAAACTTCATTTAACATGGTATGAAATCAAACTAACTTTATGGTAGGTCATCAAACTCCATTCAAAATGATACATCATCAATTACAAATATGGGTATTTATCTCAATAAAGTTAGTCACCAAATTTCATTTACAAAATATGTGGGAAAATTTACAATTAATACACATTTATATGCAAACATTCATTATACAACTATGTTAGTCAACAAAATCCTATTACTCAACTTATTCAAACTTTAGTGTAAAATGAAGGTAATCAATCTAATATTGCATGTGATGAAAAAAATGTACTTGAATCTTTTTAAGAAAATGAAAAAGAGAAAAGTAGGTCGCAGAATGGAGAATCAAGGAAAAGATTTATCAACATAAAGAAAGGGTTAAGGATGTATTGTCATCAAACGATAGATGGAAAATACTTATTTAGGGAGGTAAGGTCATGGTTATTTAGGAAATCCATTGATGATTTGGATTAAAATGAATTTATTGGTGTAATTAGGTACTATATAAGTAATCATTATGATGAAATCTCTACAATGGTATATGTGATTGTGTGCTTGTATAAACTCCTGAAAAACTTTGATCAATTATTATGGATGAAATACATAGTGAATTTAAGACTTGAAACTTAACATTGTTATTTTTTGAATCAATCATGTTACATATGACCTTGATGTATTTAAAACACATCAAAACTCATAGAGTGCTTTATTGGGTTAACACAACCTTAGTCCATGACGAGATGAGGTTATGGGCCAAATAAGCTAAGGAAATGAATATGATATGGGAATAAATAGATGGTGTTATGGTGGGTGTCAAAGTTGAGGATGTAAATGTGTATGAATATTTTATGGTTGATTAATATGATAAAATAATTGTAACAAGAGTTGATAAAGTTTCTTTCAAACTTGGTATTCATTCTCGCATTCATTATGATAGAGGTGGCTAGGTGTGTGGGGTATTACTTGAGCTACTACAATATAATGGTCTAGTGTCTTATATAATCTTGTTAACATTTTATGGTAAGACTATAAATAGGTTTTATCCCATGTTGTTGATCCTAAATATCAAACTAATGTAATAAAATAATTATGTTTGCTCTATCAAAATGGTTTTAAGATGCTTGATTATAGGGTTTTCCATGTTAAATTGTATGAATGCCATGATTACATGACCACAACAAGTATATTATGCAATAATAAAGTTTTAATTATGGGGATTGAATTATGTCCATGGTGCATAGTCCTAAATAAATACATGCACATGGTTACAAATAAGCATGTTATAATTGATTCTGATACTTTCCACACTATTTTCAAGTTGTATTCAACAACACCAAACTTGTTCTAGGAAAGTTACTAAATGCTACTTTTTAAAAAATAATTTTTAACTTACTAAATTTTTTCATTGTTTTATCCTATTTTGTTCACAATTAATTACATGACTAGTAGTAATTCAACCTTGAGTAGAATCCAATAAAATGATGGGAAGAATAGTTTGACTAATGTATTATAAATGTCAACCCATAATTATGTGGTTGTGATTTAATAGTTATAAATAAATTTAATGTTAATATAATAAATGATGAAAAGTTACCTTGAATGTCACACTATTCATATAATTTTACAAAAAATAAAAACATATCTAACATGCAACCTAACATTGAATTGTTCACTTAAAACGTTCATTTATAGCTTACTCATTAGGTGATGGACAACCTTGTTTATTGTTCTCACCATGATAGAGATTGAAGTGTTGTGAATATTCTTCAATAAGTTAAGAATATAACATAATATTATGAAAATAAATATCTATCAAAGAAGCATGAGAAAGTTAAATTTTATGATTTGGAATTAAATAGAAAAAATAGAGATTTCATGTAGGTTGGGGAAATTATACCATTATAAATATCGAGACTAAAAGGATACTAACTATGATAAACTACATGATTTGATTTATGTAATTATTTTCATTCAACATGAAAACATTTTAAAGGTTTGTGAAATTTATAATAATTTTCTTAGGAATGTTGTTTTCATGTCAATTAGTGACTTCATTTGGGAACTTGTTCCCTAATTTTTTTAATTGGGTAATTGAAGGCCTCCCAAATGAACACAAGTCAATAAATCTTATGATAATGTGGTAATATTATAAATATTTACACATGTTTTAGCTAAAACCATATAGATGAGATGATATCATAGTAATTAAATATGACGAAAGGTGTGTAAATTGTTGGTTGTTGGGTTTATGATGACTTGTATATCTCAATCGATCGAATTGAGTATTCATTTATAGGATTGTAAACCTATCCACTAAGTGTATTTTGTTGTGTTATTCATGTTTAGGAGAGGATATGGTCCCTTATATGTATTTTCAATGTGTTCATGCTTTATAAATGATGAATTTAGTTCATCCCTTTTACATTGGGTCATTTAAAGAATGAGGTTATGAAGCGTAAACACATGGAGATGAAAATTTTGAAAACCAAATTTTTTGGAGGAAGAGGCGCTCCTCTGGAAGATATAAACATGTTTGAGCATGATAAAATGTGTCTAGTTAATGATATGAGAGCACAATTGTTCACGTTGGTCATTAGATCATTAAGTATGTTTCAAATGATGGTGCAAAGGAAATTCTTAATTTTAGATATTAAAACCAAACTTAAGGTTGAATATGATAAGACCCCAAGAAAAATTAGAATGAATATGGAAATGTAATTGGCATCTTCTTTTCCTAGTGTTAAAGTTAAATCAGTGAAACAAGTCTTGAACTCATGGAAAAAAGAGGTCAAGAAAGCATTATGGGAACCAAAATAATTAACTAATTATCTCCTAAGAACAAGGCCCATAATAAAATTCTCTTAATTAGGCCCATATTGAAGCAAACCATATTGTAAACAAGTGAAAAATCAAGGAGTACAAGGAACATCAAAATATATTATTTTGCTCAAAATTTCAGTCAACTGGTAAACTAGTATTAATGTTTATTATTTTAAATAACATTTTGAACAATTTTATTATTATTTATTTTAAATTTCCTTTATTTAACCACATTATTATCATATTAATAAAATTATATGATGGAGATTGGTTTAAAAAAATACACTAAGGGAGTCATGTTTATTTTTTATACCACTGATACTAAAAAAAGAAATGCAATTGAGGAAAATAGCCACTCAACATCAAAGATTGGAATTAAATAATTACATGTTTAAAAGAGTATGTAAGGAGGGTACATCAAATAAATGAGTATCTGAATACTCAAAAAAGAAAAATTATGCATCTAAGGCTGGGGATGAATCATTTTATGTTTAATGGTGACATAGAATCATTACATGTTATATGGTGATTGGAAATTGATTATTATTTATGACTTTTTTTTCATGAAACTTAATTTTGGAAGTAAAAAATCATAATTTATATTTGTCAAAATGAATGGTTCAAGTTAATAACTATAATATAGGGCTATTATACATTACATGACTCTTTATTTTAGGATAAATCAAGACTCAAAATGAGTAATAAAAATTAAGGAACTTATATATCACTCGATAACATAATAAAACCATAATAAACAAATGTAATGCATTAATAAACTACAGATAATGTATTGCCATTAAGAATAAAATCACATAATACAATACTATTAAAAATGGAACATCATATGATAATTATAAATCCTATAAAAATTCATCCTTTAAACACTAAGTAAAAATTAAGAATTAATGAGTATAAATTTCATCAAGTGATACATAACATAAATCATAGATTGATACATCACATAAACCTTGCTCAGTTACATCGCAAGTTAACTAGTATCACTTTCATTAAATGAAAAAAAAATGTAGCTTAATACATCACATTAACCTTGGCTAGGTATATCATAGTTTAACAAGTAGGTAACACTCTCATAAAATGAAACTTAACATAAACTTTAGCTAGGTACAACACAAAACCCTAGCTAGGTATATCATAAGCTAATAAGTAAGTAGCACTGTTAGACTATAGTCATTTAAAAATGACACTTGAGTGCTAAGAGTGTTACTTGAGACCACAAATCCCTATCTTAGCCCAAGACCTATCTTATGGCCTATTTTCACACTTATTTAGCCTTCATGTGAGCCACATACATCCCTAAAGCAGTCTAAGACCCTCATATCTACATCTTATCCCTTAGTGCCTCAGGTTCTACCACTTGGACACTAGTGCCATAATAGGTATAGTAGTGTCACATGGCATTAGTGTCCCAATTTTGGCATTATTGTCCTTTCCCTCATTTTTACACCATCAAATATCTTTTCAAATATAAGACCACCTATAGTCAGCCTAGACCTATTTTGAGACCCATGTAAGTACCATAATAGTGGATATACATGACTTTATCCCTCTCACCACTAGATGGAAATTAGATGCAAATTACACAAACAAACTCAAAACAAGTTATGTATAATCAATATTATCAGTCCTTATTCTTCCCTAATTCTTCATACAAACATATACAACATTCCTAAGCTTAGATTACTTAGTTTCTAGTCTCAATCACATTCAAATCACTTGATCCAGCATTCATAATATCTTCACTTACACTTGTACTAGCACTTGTGTGGGGAGAACTACATCGGGCTTGATCCCTCCTCAAAGTATTGGTATGTAGGCAACTCTCATCATAGTGGGGTGTTGAGGATGTCTAGTCTACCCGACTAACAACACACTTTAATAATTATATCAATTAGATGCCCTAACAACATGGAAGACTAGAGTTTTCACATAAAATTAGTAAGATCATGTCATATAAAAATATCTATAACTCATGCACATAACAACATGCTTGACAAACCTAGACACATCTATACCTAAAATCTTATAATATTTATGCATAGAGGACACTACTACCAAAATAAGGATATTAACACCACATAGTGATACTATCTAATTAGCACACTACTATTTAAGAAATATTTTGACACCTAAATCATATTTTTGACAATCAGACTAGCCTCTATCCTAGTTTGCAGCCTTTAGATCTCCCATTTTAGTCATTTTTTAGCTAAGTTCTTATTTATATTATTTATTGATATTTTTAGAAATTCAAATTAAGTCAATTTTGTTACAAATCAGTGGCTATATTTATTGAATATTTCTACCCTAATTTATTATGCTCATCTATTTAATAACATATGATTTACATACAACTAAGTCTTAAAAGGTTAAAACATTTGGTGAACTTGACTTACTTCAAATACTACTCAAACCCTAATCCTAGATAACCCTAGGGTTCATGTTTCTAACCTTCTAAGACCCATACTTAGATTTTAGATCCCTAAATTTTTTTATTTGTATTTCATATAATCATGATAATAATGATAGATGAAGTTTATCACTTTTTAATACAAAGTTTTCTAGCTTCTTTTCCATGCTTATTTCATTTCATTTGGAATAAATTCAAAGATGACATAAACACATATGTACATGATGCTTTATATCAGTTAAAATTTATGTCATATTTCATTCTATCTCTAGCATATTATTGTTTCTTATGTGGAATTCAATTAAGAAACAAATCCTTACATATATAACAGATTAATTATAATATAGTTTATTAGAATTACTCCATAAATTTACTACCCTAACAACCATGTTTCAAGTTTCAATGTCATATCCTATGCATAAGAAAGAATCTCCTTCTCCTCTTCATCTCTATGAGTGTGATATTTATTTTCCCTCTAACTAAGTCCATGCTATCACTCCTCTACAATATGATGTATCATATGCTATTGTTACTAATTACCATACTCAACCTATCCATGCAGCCACCTCTCCCCTATAGGGTGTGTTCCTACATGTTCAATCAAAAGTAACCAAGATTTATACTTGTGAAACTCTAAGGGATCAAATTATCAGTATGATCAAGCTAATATCATAATTACAAAATCAAAATTAGTTATTAAGTGAAAAGGTCACATTATTGGAAAATCAAGATACATGTGCAAAGTCTTCATAATATGTTAGTGTTCATCATGTATATGCATCTATAGCTACCAAAGCTTTTCCTAACACTCTTTCATACCCAAATCATAAATTAAAATATGAGAAATACAATCAAGATCAAATTAATACACAAGATGGTAAATGGGACACTCTCCCCCCACTTAATAATGAAAATCTTATAGTCAATAAGGATGATATTATTCAAAGCTTTATATATAGACTTTGGGAACAACTCCATGATCATGGATAAATTTTACAAGCCATAATGGAAATAAAGAATAAATAAAATAATGGTCAATCTTCTACTCCACCAAATAACAACATTATTACACTTTGGGGCCAACATAGCTTGTACAACAACCTATTGTAACTCAAAAACCTTTAGTGGTAGTTACACCTCTTATGGCTAGGTTTTCCTCTCTAGATATACAATCCCTTATGCATGAGATTAATTATCTATAGGATAAGGTGTTTCATCTTGATTACGGAGATATTAGGCCATCACATGCCTTGGATTGTCATTCTCTTTTGCATACATTTTTGACACATCACATAGTGGTAATTGTTTTACCATATAGAATTATGGAACCTAATATTACATTATATGATGGTAAGGGTGACCTAGAGCTCCATCTCTAAGCTTTCCATGAAACATGTTTATATTACATGTCTAATGATGTCCTCTTCACTAATTTGTTCTCTTGTAGTCTAAATGACTATGCCTTATAGTGGTTCTATGATCTACTAAATCATTCTATCACTATATTCAATCCATTGGAGGATATAATTTTAGCACATTTCTCAACTAACATCAGTGATAAGATCTCATATGCTCAAGTAGTGCAACTGAAGCAAAGATTTAATGAACTTATTGAATAATATGTCTTGTGATATAAAACTATATTGGTAAAGATGACTAGTCCCATGGAAAATATATAGCTCCAAGACATAATCAAACAGAGCCTACTACCAGCATTATATGAAGTTATCTTTTTCAATAAGTTTTAAACCTTCATATATTTATGCCACACAATGAAATAAATGGAATTCAAGCTTCTCCATATGGGTAAACTAAAATATATAAGTGGATCAGAATCAACTACTAAGAGTTATAATAAGCCTCCATATAAATTAAGGGCCACGAAAAATAAGAATGATCCAAAGACCAAATTAATGCATCTTTAGATCAATCTCCTCACCTATTTTTATTAGTTCCTCCATGGAGAGTTTTCACCAACCTTATAGAATCATTAGCACGCGTTTTATAGAAGTTCCTAGAATGCAATGGCATATTAATTTATCACCTTGAAATATAAGATACAATATTTGATAGGGGCCAACATAATTGATTTGGGCACACCCACAGAGGCACTCAAAGTTTAGCAAACTAAAGCTAAGGTATTTAAAATATTCTTAGATCCATTTCCAAATCATATAATAAATGAGGTAGGGGTGCTTCAAGTGTTCACTATACATATCAGGCACATCTACCACTAGCATCATATCACACTACTACTAAGGATGCACACCCCCTAAATAATATCATTAGTGTGTATCATACTATATTACTAGATATACCACTCATCACTTTCTCATAGCAGGAGATTTTTTATGATGATCCATATTTATATGCATTCTTTGTATGAGCCTACATAAGTCATCATCATATTTATTTGTTATGGTTGATAATGGGTCAAGTATTAACATGTGTACTATCACAATTAAGCAAAATTTAGGGTATTTAGAGTAGGATATTTCTCCTAATAATATTGGTATTTATGGTTTTAGTGGCCATGTTCAGAGCTCAATCAGGGAAATTATACTTCCACTACATGTTAGACCAACATATGTGGCTACTAAATTCTTATTAATGCTTAGTGCAAGCACGTTTGACATGTTATTAGATAGGCCATGGATACATTATCTATGATCCATCTCATCCACCATGTATAGATGCCTCAAATATATACATGTTAATCAAGTGATCATAATTGAGGGTATTTCATATGAGTAGCCTCTACCTATCCCATAGGTATTCACATGATAGTTACTAGTTATAGATATAAGAATAGTTCCTATAAATACACCACAAATTTTAGTTAAAACACCAGTGAAGGTGAGGTCTACTCCTACATTTTTACCACATATGCATACTCTCCCATGAAGACCATTATTAGATAAACCCCTATGTCAAAGATATGTTGCAAATTCTAGAGGGCCTCCATCTACTCCTTTTCTTCTAAGATTAATATTATTAAGTTATCAGAGTTTTTATCATAGGGAACCTAGGCTATCTATAAGATCTTTTACCAAATTGGTCCCTAAGACCCCTACAATTCATAGGACACCACCGTCAATTTCATGGATTCCTAGCACCACTTCACATGAAGTGCCAGTTATATATCAATCAATATAGTAGGTCATGGGACCTTAGTTACCTTTTCATAAAACATGCATAATCATTGTTCATTTATTTGACATAAGCCACATTAATAGTGAGTTTCTCATGAGACTCATTGATTAATATTGTTCTTCTCTTCTTATACATACTTTCCTTATTTCTTACTCCTTGTATATAGTTTCATTTTCATGTTGCTTATACATAGGTTTTATCCAAAAAATACAAAAATAATATAATACATCAAAAACACAAAAACATTCAAATATTTACTCTAGAAAACATAACTTATAGGTTTTATGCATTACCATGTTTACACTTCTTATATTTTTAAGACACTACATATGTTATCTATCTTAGTATTGTTAATTTTATCATACATACATGCTTCACTTGTTCTTGTCAAGTGTTTGTAGATTAGTATAGGACTCAAGTCCACTACACTGATCTAGATTTGTTACCATCTACCCATTAGGGACATATACATAGGTTCCTCATTGATACATTCACCCATTTGGGGGCACCCTATACACAGTTTTGATTACCATTTTAAATCTTTCTAAACTCTACATCACATATTTAGAATTGTTATATCTTGATATTAACCATGTTACACCTAATAAAAAAAAATTCCAACTATTACTACTTTAGACTCAACCTATGTACATTTTATCTCTTATATATATATTTGTATTACATGTTCATGCATACTTTCATTTCTATCTTTCCTAGTTTAGACTTGATTATGTCTGTATGCTTCTTCTATTCGAGGGAATTTGAATATGCCATTGTTATATGGCTCTATGCCACTTATTTTAAATGTATGTATGTTTTGGACATGTGCCCATGTCCTTGTGTGTGCTTTCATTATTTTCTATACGTAAATTTGAACATGTCCTTCTATATGGCTCTAAGATAGCTTTGTTGTTATTTTCACATGTGGACATTTGAACATGTCCTTGTATATCTTTATTTATCATATTTAGTGACATATGCCCATGTCCCTTGTATTTTTTCCCCTTGTCTTAATTTATGTGCCTCATGTATATTGTATGTATGCTTCCTTGCATGCATTATGGCCATGACACTTATCTCTTGCTTGTTACACACTCCAATTTAAGATCCCATGAGGGACCTCATGCATCTCCCCTTCCTAAGTAGGTGTCATGATGGACATCATGCCCCATCCCCCTAGGTAGCTACTTAGTTATTACTCAAATTTGATGTTCATAAACACTGTTATATCTATCTTGACAAACTTATGGATGTTATACCTAACATGCATTGCACATTACACACTTATGCTCAGATTATCTTACATCTTAATGTTATGTATATACATTATATTAGTTTATTGTGTATATATCATATATTCTTTGACTAAAATATATTTTAAAGAGGTTTCCAAAATATCTAGGATAAAAACAACACCAATATTTACATTTGATTTCTTTAATTTAATGAATTCTTTGTTTTCAATTACATGTAGGTTTACTTCCTCTAAATCATGTCATTTATTAATCCCCTAATCAATGATTTTTTGCTTCCCTTTATATTCACTCAATATAGGTGGCACTCTTTTCCATAAATAATCATATCTCTAATTTGTGTGCATTGCTTGGGTAGGAACATTGACATCTTTTGGAAAATAAAAAATTAAAAATCCACCCAAATTATCTAAAAATTCTTTATAATTGTTTTCATCACCACTCATAGTTTTATCTTTTGCTTCTCCCAAGGAACCTACCAAATGTGTGGGAAACTCTACATATAATTCATCATCAAAGATAAAACATTCATTTTATTCTTTATCCTTTTCAAAAACCTCCTCTTCATTACCTAAAGAATTTTTTTATGATCAAAATGGTCATGTCAATGAATTAACCCTTTCACCTATTGTGAAGGTTAAAATAGAATCATAACATTTTAATAGTTAGGGTCTAAAAGGTCATGACGGATCCTAATGATATTAAAGGGTGTTTTTTAATATGTTATAAGAAATAACAAGTACATATAATATCAAACCATACTTCATTATAATTTTAGAAACCAATTATCTCTTTGAATCAAGTGAAGGAATTAGATTATTATTATATAATCTAACCTATCTAACATAGAAAACCTATAGATCAAATAGTCTCTTAAAGGAAAGATTTATGTTCCTTATATTATATCTTTGCTTTACCAAATTTTCATAATCTTTGAATATTCACATTATTCTCAAAACAAATCAAAGGAAAATAAACAAAAAGGTAAAAAAGATAAGTAAAACAATTGACAATGAAGACTAAAGAAAGAAAAAGAAATAACAACTAACATAACTAATCAAGAGCTTGTATTAAAATAAAATAAACTTAAAAGAAAACTAATTAAATAAGAAAAATAAGAAAAATTATAAACAATAGAAATAATAAAATAACACTAAATTAATATATCACTTAAACTAAATCTAAAACTAAAAACCTAAAAAAAGAACAAATGATCTAAAACTAAAAATCTTAGGAGATAAAGAAAATCAAAATTGCCTAATCTAAGCAAAAGCTATCAATGCAAGATAAATGAGATTATAATATTAAACAAATAACTTGTAAAATATAAAATAACTAAAATAGTAAAAATATTAAAGATTAATAAATAAACAAAAAGTAATAAAGTAAGAACAAACTAAGACCTAAATAAGCAAAATAGAAAGCAATAAATAAATAAATCTAGAATTAGAACTAAAACATAACTAAATATTAATTAAATATAAAAACAAATCTATGAGTTTTTAATAAGAGTTGTCTTAACAAAAATAAAAGAGATCTAATTAAGAAATGGTATTTTAATACAAAAGTCATTAATATGATAACTAATACAATATGAATGGATCAATAACATGTCACACATAGAAATGTAATCATTATTATTTTGTTCAATTACTTTGGAATATGAACATATGACTACATATCTACAATCATCATAATATATTAAACCTGATAGTTTTTAGATAATTTATTTATAAACTAAATAGTAAATATGGATATACATGCATTGATTAAGCATATCAGTTAACCATCAAAGAATGTGGTGTTGGTTTATCTACAAAAGTTGTGTTATCTCAGAGATGTTACATATAAAGAGTATAATGAATGAAATTTGAAGTAACTCAAAGTCTTAAAGTATACTTATGTAATTTTCTTCCATTTGTATGTCACTTTAATCATCAGTTATAATCATCTCTTCAAGAGATAGTTGAACAATAAGTTATAACTAACTTTAGTTAGTTATTAGTTAAGTCTAATTGAATTTTTAAATAAGTCAATTAATTTATAACTTAACTTAATATTAAGATGTATATAAGTCTTAAAGATCAAAATAAAATAATAATATACCAACTAAAGATAGACTTTAAATGGGTGGGGGCCCATAGTTATTACTACCACTTAAATAAGTAAACTATGCTAAACATCTAATATGACAAAAGAAATTTAAATAAAATTAAATACATATAACACTAAATTCATATGTATTAATCCATTAAATTCATTAATATATGTTAAAAATCAAAAATATCAATTGTTTTAAAATCTCAACCACTATTAAATATCAAAATTCAAATATGTATCATCAAAGTACCGTAATATGATAAAGTATTTAAAAATACTAAAATTTAAAATAACTTATCGAGTCATCCACATGTCATCATAATACTAAAGTATGATAAATTATCAAAAAACATCAAAATCCACCACATAACTTAGCATGCCATCATTTCATCTTCTATGGCAGAAAGCATTTAGATCAATGGATACCCTTTATCTATCACATATTTTATATAATTCATTATTGTAATCAAAAACCTTACCAATTTAGTGTCGCCTTCATTATCAAAAATGTCAACCTCTAATTTCACCTTCTTAACCATCCTAGTGATCGCAGGATATTCTACAAGACTGATTCCTCACCTCTTGCTTCACAAAGGAGTTGTCCTTTCCTACTCAAGTATATATGAAATAAAATCATCAAGACTCAACCTCAAAAAAACTTATAGCATCATTATCAGGTTCAGGAGAAGGTTTATTAATATTAAATGGAATGAGATGTTAAGAATGTAATTTTGTAGTTAACTGTAAATTATTTTGAGTTAAAGGTTATTGATGCTAAGGAGAATAGTGAGGAGTGGGATTTTAATTAGATTTTATATTGGTATGCATGTGTTGGGAGGAACTACTTAGAGTTCCTCATCCATGAGAATGAGCTCTCCAAGGAGGTCCTCTCCAACCTTATCTACCTTAATTTATAGGATTGAAAGGTAGAGCATTCAAAACATTCCAAAAGGCAAGGTTTGAGGTATCAAAATGGATTGATATGCATGTCTCATGGTGATAGGGTTTAGGAATAACCCTACTAGTCCTTCTACCCCTAACATTTTGTCCTTTAAGAACAAATATTTGTAGAGGTATATCCTCTCTATGCCTTTTTTGGTTATGCCCCCAGTTATAATCATGCAAGTTATTAAAACAAGGTGGAGTCCAACCTAACATCTTATTAAAATTTGAATAAAAATGTACTGATAACAAACAACTGATAAACATCAAACCAAATACATTATGCCATATGTGATTCTAAGAAAGTATTCATGCACAAATTTTAATAAATGGGATTGAAATTTATATTAACTACCTCATACCAAAACTCAATGTTTGTCAAATATATCTGTCATATTTCCAAATATCATCAAAATCAAACTACCTCTCACATGATTCTCATATTTCATCTAAAAGTTTTAATGTATTTATATGTTGAATAATTATTTAATTCAAAACTAACACATCAGATATAACCATACTATATCTAGTTTAAAATCGAATGACTATGCCAACCACAGAGTATTAACCATTCCATAGAATATCACCACAAACATTTATCAATTATATCATATTTAATAACCATTAACTCACAAGGAATATTCGATATGACAAAGAAAACATTATCTACAATCATATTAACCATATCTATAACAAAATATTTATTATAAGAAAATTGAACCATCTTCGTATCTTAAATAAATAAATTAAAAGTATGACTACAAACTTTATAACATCCTCAAACAAAAAAAATTGAGCCAATAATGTATCTTATTTCATATCAAACAACTCAAATGACTAACTTCATTCTCTAAATATCATAACCTTTCCAAGTTGCTCAATGAATTTCCACAGGCATAACTTGAAATTATCAATATTTCTATTCAAATTTTAAGCAATCTTCAAGTATTGAAGAAAAAAAATCTTTGATCAATTAATATTTCCTAGATTAATTTATTTTCAACAACCCAGAACAAGAATCAAGATACCAAAATAATTTTCCATACTAAAAACTAATATAACACATCAACAAATTAAGTTTTTGTTTCCACAAATTGCATGCAAGTAATTTCAAAATGGTTATCTAAAATTCTGAGCATATCATCCTTTTTTTTTGTTAACAAACCTTGTCTCTTTATGATAAACTTACATACAAATAAAACAAAAAAATTTATTTGAGTTTATAATCATGGCAAAACCTTATAACATCCACTGATCCATTTTTTGTACTCTTGAGTGAAGAAACAAAAATTCTTGCTTCAAAACTTAACACTATTTGTCATTTAAAAACAAAAATTCCATTTGTATTTCATTTTATATATCGTTTTACCTACTTTCAAACCATATGAGAATAGAACCAAGTTTATGACCTCTATCAAAACCTTGAATGTGTTTATGTTTCAATAAACAAAAACCATTCTATATATAAAAAATATTTGCAAATAATTCAATCACTTTTCTACATAGAATGATAAAATCATGTGACATAAATTAACCCAAACCAAATATGAATATAAAATTGATATTGAATTTTGTTAAAATACCTAACAACACTTTATGTTTGTTCATGTTGGAACCATTCTTTCATATATCATTTCTATATCTCCCAAAAAAAAATATGTAGATAAGTAAAAACAACTCAAAACTAATATCCAAATACCCAGGTATCTTTATGTCTTAACAAATCTAAAACTATGTATAAATATCTCAAATAAAATCTTATATTTAACCTTCAAAACTCTAAAATGAAACATGCAAACAATTACTTGAACTCAAAACTCCTAAAAAATGTAACCCAAAATGAATCCAAATAAATTCTATGAATCAAATTACAACATATTTTCCACTGTAGACTATATTTTCAATCATGCTTCTCATAAAATAACTCATAAAACTCCACATTCCCATGTATATCAATGAAACTAAAAATCTAACTGTTATCAAAATAACAAATAAGTTAGAAAATCCTTACCTCATCTGTAACTTTCCAAATTTATCCTATTCTTTTTAATTTTTTATCTCACTCATAAAATGTCACTTCCACCCAAATATTACCAAATAATGGTATCAAATTGAATTAAAATGTCTTTTATATTTCTTCGAGCAATAATATTTGCCTAAAGTTATGTGTTGAAAACTAATTTGTCACTAATTCTATTGGCATCATTCTAACGGCTTAGCCAAACTTATTTACATCATACTAAATTTGTCCATAACTACAAAGACTACCTATTACCTTTCCAAGTTGATCTATTTGATGCATGTATATTGAAATAAATGAAATCAAATCCACAACATACAACCAAATCCTAACATATCCACCATATTTCTTAAATGATGTCACATTAAAACAAATCAAAAACCCTGCTAGCTAATGTGATCTCATAAAATTTTCTTGAAACCCAAGTTAACTTAATACCATTAGGCCACACATTAGGTTACCACAAAAATAATTTCATTTCCACCATATTTTAATACTTAATGCATAGCCACAAATTATTCATAGTTCCATCAAAGATATTTGACCTTTAGGTCTTAGGTTAGAAAAAACTTAGGTTTAAATATAATTCAAACCTAAATCAAATGTTTATATCATGTGTTTGAATATATAGATGATAATAGATTGAAAATATAATCAATATGAACTATGAAATCATATTGAAACCATATTACTTGAGATTAAATTGATATTTAAAATTTAAAAATTTAACTAATCAAACAAATCATTCCCATATTCCATGATCAATGACTCTAAATTTTATGAAACTATGCATTATTTGGTCATGTTGACAAACCATATGACTAGAAGAATCATGCTCATGAGATCAAATCAATTATTCCAAGCAACAATACACATTATCCATATATACTGAATATTTTCATTATATCACTCATGCTTTCAAAACCACTTAATAATTTCATAGTAAAAACCTCATTAAAAACAACAATCATACTAGGCATTTAACATACTAATGAATATTTAAATGAAGTAATGAACTAAGACCCCCATGTTAGTACTTTTAAAATGTTATGAATTTTGGTCATCAATATGATATAATGACTTGGATTATTCATTTTTTTAGAAAAGAGAGGGGATGCCAAAAATAGGCATAACAAAACCATCTTCCAAAACTATATTCTTATTTATTTTCAAGAAAATATTTTTCATACACCATATTTAATCTTATCACACTCCTTGAATCAAAATTTATCTTTATTTGTTCATTTATAAGCATACCAACATTTTCCTTCATCCTAAACATTGAAAGTGTTGTAGGCTTTTCACTCCCCATCTAATCATACTAAAGTAAATAATTTAGAACCATTGCATAAATAGAATAAGTAAAAATACCATGTCCATGGTAATTGATTTTATGCAATTTTTGAATGAATATTTTACAAACATATGATGCCCATCTTAACTTTTCCCCTTTCATAATTTTAAAAAAATACACAAACATCCACATGGAAATTTATGTATTCCTTTCAGTCACAAATAATCTTTAAAGTAGAAACTTAGAAATTGGATTTATCATGTTACTTTGTAAACACTAAATACTATAGAATTTATATTTACTAATTTCATTAGGTAAACCCATAAAAAAAATTTACCTCAAATATTTAAAAGTAGTAGAACTCACATGGACCTCCATAATGGTGTTTCCATTATTGGGTAAACTAAATATTTTATTAAACAATTGAGGGGTAAGTTCTAAGTTAATACCTTCATATTTTACTGTGGCATGATATTTTAAGTAATTTTCCACCATTAGCTTTAAATGGTCATTGTTAAGGTTGCAGATCAACATATGCATCAATTAGGTAACCCCAATAGTATTCAGAGCTAAAAGTATAGAATCATTATCTTGCACCCTAAAGCATAACTATGAATCATATAACAATTATACCATTTTCATGATATTGGAAGATTATTATACTTTTTATGGGTGGTGATTATAATATTCTATCCAGTGGGTTTTTCACATTTTCTTCCTCAGCTATGATTGACTTCCTTTACTTCTTTTACTTCCTAGGGCCACCCATACACCCTTTTGGTAGCATTGTTTCAATGTGATTCTATTTATGACTATAATGGCTTTGTGACAATGGATAAAATGTATTATTTCCTTATTTTTTATTCCTTAAAAATGATAATGACCTTCTACTCTCAAGTTTTTTTATTGTACAAATAAATGATAACAACATCATTAAGTAATTATTAGTTATGACTATAACTGATATGAGTTGTATTAATCATTTTTGACTTAAAAATACATGAGTAGTATTAAAAATTATAAAATTACTTATGTTTTCACCTAATAACTAATACTATAGTATTCATTTGTAAGTGAATGCATAACTATATGATTTCACTAGAATGTATCAAAAAATACATGTATTCACCTACTGATGAATAATAGGCTAATACATATAATATTCATTAGTAGGTGAATATGTGTTGGTGTCTAATACATTAAAGATGGTATGTAACACATTTAATTTAGATCATAAAAAATTAAATATTATCATATCAGTGAATACAAAAATAAAAAATGTACTTTTCACAATATAATCTAAAGTAAATATCATATTAATCTACCTTCTCATAATGATATATTATAAATATGAATATGAGCTATTAGGTAAATGTCCAACATAATATTATGAGAATCATACCTTTAATTTTTAGATAATATAATCATTAAAAATAATGAAGGGGAAGAATAAGCAGGTGGAGCAAAACATCCAAGTAGTGCAGTTGATGAATGAAAAACATACTGGTAAAAGGAAAATATGTCTACCTATGACTAGAAAATAAGAATATGGGAGGGCACTAATTCATAGTTACAAATAAATAAAGGATTTGATAATTAAGTTTGGTTTATACAATTTTTTTGTGATAGATGTGGATGTTAATGAAAATGAAGCACACTAGTTTATATAAAACTACATCCCCATTGGAAAAGAAGACCTTATATATGGAAAGATAGAGGTGGAATGAGTCACCATTATAATGTTTTTAGACAACATTATTGAAGCTACTAAATTACCCAATGACAAAGATAATATATGCATAATTTTTAAGATTTCAAGGAAACATCAACTCACTCAAGTACTTTATGAGGTGTTTGATACCAAGGAGGAAGAAAAGGGAATAGCAGTAGCTCAAGGTTGTTTTAGTGTAAAAATATGGTCTCTATGGCATGATATTTTTGATATGCTAATAAGACATGTTTTTCAAAACAAATATCATGGTGTATTTTATAAAATTATTCTTTTAGTATTATTTACTATTAAAAAATCAAAAATTAAATTATATAGGGTACTTTACCTGGGACATAAAACAAATTATGAGGGAATGGAAAAATGGTGGTTGTGAGGAGATAATACACCACCATGTCATGCAAATTTTAATATATCATGAAAAAAATGAGGGAAGTATCAATTCAAACTATTAAATCAACAACAAACATATTGAATGGTCTTAGGGTGAATAAAGAGTTAGAATACTCATAAAACTTTTCTCTTAGGAAATGTATAGATGAAAAAGATAATGATAGGAAATGTACAATAAAAACTAATTGAATTGGAAGAAAATATTGTTAAATTTCAAGAACATGTAAAATTAAAGGGAAAATAATTCTTCTCTCAATAATTTTCTAGATCAAAATGAAATTCATGTCAAAAGGTTTGAAGCTAGACTGGACAATACATAGGCTGAGTTGCGAAAAAAATAGTTGAGATGAGGAAGTGTAACTTATATGGATAATGATATTGTATATAAGAAGGTGTGTAAAAACATGTATTATGTATTGGAAAAAGTATTGTCATAACTTGAATTTAATATTAATGACTCAATCCATGTAGGGATAAACTACTTAGATAAAAAGACAAAATATATATATGGGTTGGAAAAATTTATCATATAAAATAACAAAAATATAATAGATTTGGAACAAAAAATCTAATAAATGGAAGTAATGATAACATATATGTTGAACACTTTAGATTATTAAACTATTGATATTCACAAATGTGTTAATCATGTGAAATGCTTAAAAATTAAAATTTATGATTTAAAATCAAAATAAATAGAAGTGTTGGAAAATTTATAAAAAATGGAGCATTGTAGTGAAGTAGGACATCATATATTTTAAGGTGAACAAAGTAAATAATTCACATATTTATGGGACATATTTAGTTTTATCATTCAAAATATGTACCCATGGATAACTTGGTGTGTGAGTTTGATTGAATATGGGTATAGAGTGTGATCTCTTGGCACAGGGCATGTAAGTACTCTGTATAGGGCTCGAGTGTATTCAATATTTCCAATGCACATAAAATATCCTATCTCTCATCACAATAATTAGAACCTTCCTAAGGCATGGGACTCTTGCGCTCCTTAGGATAAACCTCTAGACAACACCAACCTCATTTGAATCTAAGTGCACCTAGTTTAGGATCATCATGTAGACCTATAAGAGTAGAAATGAAATCTAAATCTAATGTTAAACCTAATCCTTATAAAGGAAAAGGGGTGAGAGAGGGTAAGTGGCTTGATAAAATAGAAAATAGTGATGCATCAATAATAGAATGAGCACCTCACCCACTTAATGACACAATAAACCTAAGGAACTAGATGCATGTAGTCCTAAAAATAGACACAAATTACATAATTTTTTCATATGGAGGTATGGGAACACAATGTAGCATTAAGAGGGATGAAAAATTGTCCACATAAAATGCCTTTGCATACCCATTTATACATAGTATGTGACCTATAGAAGATTTTGATTCCATATAGAGGTATGAAGGGAGGACAATGATGAGAGGGATGATCATCCACAAACAAAGATCAACAATTGTTAATAAAGACATAATGTAGAGTATGAAGAAAGGTGATTTAGTTCCCATTAATTTCAAGGCCTAATCTAATATTACAAAATTAAATGGGAATATCTTTATTACACCAAGGAGAGGGCTCCTTATACAATAAAAATCAAGGACTTTATATGATTTAACAAGATCTTATGTAATAAATTCACCACTTGGATTGGTAGATAGAAAATTTAATTTATAAGTTGGTGCTTAATGCTCTAGTTCAATTAAGAAGACCAACTCACCATGCAAAAGTCACTAAGATCCATGTTTCTTAAATTTTGTTTGATAATTTGAATTTGGAAGTGGTTAAAAGGATTCTCATGGATCCACATGTGTCTCTGAGAATTAAGTATACTTAGTAAGTCAAGTAAGGTTTATTTTCATGCTCTACCATGTAACAGTCACTTATGACTTTAAATTTTTCTAACATGGGTATGTTTAATGCCGAACTACCTGAAACTACTACATGTACTTAATAGCCACCTATAAATACATCTAGGCTTACTTGGTGATGCATAATTTTCATATAATCCTTTAAATTCTACCATGTCATCTTGTTTGTGCATCAAAACTCTATGTTTTGTGCCCTTAAGAACCATATGCACACTAGATAGTGTGTGCTTGGGACTTTACTGGGTTCTATGTAGGTCACATACTTGAGTACAAAGAGCCTATGGAAAGAGGGTGCATGTCATTTATTTAGTCATTGTATCTTTATTTATATTATAACTCTTGAATTCATTTATTTGTGTGTTCATTTCATACCTTGACCTGTGCATGCTTTAATACTTAGTTTCACAATATGTGAAGAGTGTGCACTGAAAGCTACACATTAGGAAGATCACTGAAGAGTAATGTTACAGTAACATAGGGAAACTAAGATTATATGAAGGAGGTGTAGAGAATAATTTCCTATACAATTATAAGTCTATGATTCCCTCTACACTTAGTTCTTGTAGGTGGTCTCATGAGTCTGTATTTATGTTCATGATATTTTATTAATTTGTGTAGAGGAAGGTGTGTAGGTTGAAGATGATGAGACCATAGATGTTAACTATTGTGATTGATATCATGTATTTAATATTTTTTCATGGGGTAATTTTTGAGAAAAATAATGTTTATTAGGAATGAATATTATTGGTATGCTCTTACAATTTGAATATGTTCTTTGTGCACTTCCCTGTTATTACTTCCTAAAGTTTAGGAACCTTGTGCACATAATTTGTGCGTGCACCTTCAGTTATATACCTTTGCCTTTATTTCACACATGAATTATTCCATGAATCCTTGCAATTAAAAAAATTATAAATACCTAAGCCTTCATATTTTTCATCGTTGGAACTTTTTTTTATAACTTGGTCTTCACAATATTTGTTTGGGCCCCTGTCTTCACAATTTTCACTCTGGAACTTTGTCTTCAGCATTTGTATTTGGAACAAAAAAAATTTTGCTTCTTCACAACATTTTTCATGAATTTTTATTATACCTTAAAAATATTTGTCTTTTAGTTTTCTCCACATGAAATTCCTGACTCTCATTTTAGCCTTTAAAACTTTTGTTCATAATAAAATCTCTGAACATAAACTTCGACTATGTTTTGCAAAAGGTGTGAAGACTAAACTTTCTTGTAAAAATGTCAATTCAAAGACATCCATTTTTATGAACTCTAAATAAAATTTAAAACCCTAAACTATTGACTCAATTATTTCCCATCTATGGTTACCCAAAATGGTCAACATTCTAGTGACCTCCATGAGTTGCTTACCTACTAAATAGGAACCTAGTAGACTTTAAAATGATCTATTGGACATGGAGTCATAGAAGCATCCAACACTTATAATATCCTTAGGGTGTAATTTGGCTATAACCTACTTGGCCCATTACTAAATAACTAAACTAAGCTTTACTTCCATAGAGGACAAACAAACAAACAACTATGCCAAACAACACTTAGAGGAAAGAAAACCTAAACTAATAAGAATATTGCACATAAGCACTTGAAGGAAATAAAACTAGTCTAAATAAAATGTGCATGTGACACTTAGGGAGATTAAAACATTTAATATACTAATTTACAAAATATACAATATTAATGGAGTTAGTGCTTGAGATGAATCCCATTCACTAAGATGAGAAAATCTTCTCCATTCAGCTTTACAAAATGGAATGAATTGGTTTATTTACAACTGACTATGGTATATGGGTCACTCCATATAGCATAAACTTAGTATGTTTCCTAGATTTTAATCTCTCTATGTGCCACTTGAGCACTAAATTATACTCTTGGAAACTTCTATCAGTAGTTTTTTTATTGAATGTCTTCTTTGTCTATGCCTACTGAAGTTTCATAGTGTGCATAGCCTATGCCCTGATCTCTTCAAGTTCCATCAATTTGAACAACCTTATTGTGATTGGATCACTCTCAATAGATTATATAAAATGGGATACTTCTAATGAAGGTACCTTAAGAGATTCATTTAATTTTACTTCCTTCCCATAGACCAACATGAAAAGGGAATTCCCCATTACCCTTTTCCATGTTATTTGATCTACCTAGAGAGTTGTCTTGAGATTGGTATGCCATGATCGTTGATTATCTTCCATGGTTCGCTTGATGTTGTGAATCAATATTTTATTCATTGATTTGGCTAGGCCATTACCTTAAGGGTAGTAATTAGAGGATTTTCCTAAATTAATGTTGTGTTTGACTACCCACCCACTGATTTTGGCTTCAAGTAAAGTAATTGTGTTATCAAAGATAATAGTGGTTAGAACACCAAATCTAGATATAATGATATCATAAAAGTATATAATTTACACCTTATTAGCTCTTTTAATTTATACCACCTCCATCCACCTTAAAGATTAATCTTTGGTCATAAGGATCCATTTATGCCATACACTCAGTGATGAAATTATCATACCAATGAAGTCTAGGCCCATTTCATAAAGGGTTGATCTACTTGTATTGGGTGTATGGATAGGGCTACCAATTTTTACTTTCCCACAAATAAGGTGTACTTTTTAAAACATTAAACCCATGCATTCACATCCTTGAATAGAGTTGGCCAATAATAGCTAACTCACATGATTTTTATAGTAGTGGTCTTTGGTGAATATTAGCCTCCTGATGTACCATCATGTAACTCCTTAAGAATCATGTTCACCTAATCATACTCCTTAAGATAACTATGTTGATGTCTCTTTTAAAAAATACACCATCAACAAATAAATAAGGAATGGCTTGTAACCTAAAATATTTGCATTGGAATTAATTCAAGCTAGGTGGGTATGTGTCACTCTAAAGGAAGGCCCTCATGTTCTCAATATATCTTGTTAGGGTGCCTTGATCTTCTTGTTGGCATTCATATAATGTAAGAACTATACAATCTTCATTTTTCACATTTTTTGCCAACTACTCACACAACCCTTCTCTTTGTAATAGCTTGGTGACTTGTATATTTATGTTTTACTCCACCTTTATGATCTAGATGACTATCTTCTAGTTAACATCTTAGCTAAGAAAAAATTTTGTTACACCTACGTGCATGACCATGAGCTAGATCTTGTTGTTAGAGATCATGTGTCTAAACTTCTTAAATTTCCTTATGATTATGAGGGCATGTTTCTCCACAAATTTGTAGCAAAGTTCATAATCCTTAAGAACTTGGCTAAATAAATCAATAGGTAACCCCATATGATCATTATTCAACTATGAAATAATGGTTGAGATGCCTTCAGCTTTGCCAAATACATAAAGGATGAAAATCCTTACCATAATTTGGGTTGATCAAGGTGGGGATTTATGCGATAGCACACTTGATGGCCTCAAAACTAATTTTTCCTTTTGGGTTCCAGTTAAACACATCAACTTTATTGAGCATTTCTATGAGGTGCTTATTTAGAGTAACAAAGTTTGGCATGAACCTCTTGACAAAATTTATTCTTCCTAAAAACCTTTGAAGACTTTTTTATGACTTGGGAGAGGGAGGGGTGAGATGGCCTTTACTCATTATGGATTAATTGTGAGTCAATTTTTGGAGATAAAATTACCAATAAAATTTCATTTATGTACATTGAACATTCTTGTATTTAAGTTCAGAGAGATCCCAAACTATTGGCACCTTTCAAAGACTTGCTCTAGATGACCCAAGTGATCTTCTATAAGCTTAGAAAAAATAGTTATATCATCAAGGTATACCAAGATGTTTTTAATTATAAGTATCTTGAATTCCATATCCATGGCTCTTTGAAAGGTCACTCTTACATTTTTCAATTTGAAAGGCATCCTCTGATATGCGAAGGTGCCCCACTTAATAGTGAACACAGTCTGAAAGCAATCAAAATATTGGACAAGTATCTAATTATCCATCAATGAGAATCTCTTTATGCCTATAATTATTTTTAGGATTTAATCTATTATTGGGAGGAGGTAGTGATCCTTAAGGGATGCATTGTTCAAATCCCTTAATTTTATGCATAGTCATATTTATCCACTCTTCTTTCACACCAAGACTAGGTTGGCCACCCATGAAGAGTGCTTGATTAGAAATATTATATTAGCTTAAACATTAAAGGATTGAGTTTAGGATTTACTATCCTTTTATTATACTTAATTATATTTGTGTTGGGTTTGAGCTTAATGGTATGTTGAGCTAACCCTATATCAAATCCCTTGAGGTATTTATATCTCCATGAAAATATATCATCATACCTCCTTATAAACTTGATGAGTCTTTTTATTTCAATGGGGAACATATTTTAGTTCCTTTAAGAACTTTCCATCAAATATTTTCACCTATGTAAATATCTCTTCTTTGACTATCATGTTTTTCTTCTCACCTTTGAGCTGGTTGTTAAAGTTGAAGATGCTTTCCAATATGACAAACCCCTTAGGTATCTTTTTTCCCTTTAGTTGAATGATCTTCTACTCATATTGGGCTTGAATCAGTGCTTGGTTTATGATGTTAACTTTTGCTTCATATTACAAGAATTTGATGATCTATTCATCACTCTCAAACACTTGCTAGTTATTTGCATTATCCGAGACCACCAATCTAACCACAAGCTTTATAATATGTTTGGACTCTATCCTTACCTCATGTGAAATTTAATATTATGTAGCATAGTTGTGATCCTATTATCATCATCATTATATTCCCTTGATATGTAATAGATATTGAAGTTCAAGTCCTTTGATCGTATCCCATACTATGTGCTTGTAAGCTTTTAGAAAGCTATTCTTGGACATATTTTGTACCTAAACCTAGTTCACAACTAGTTCATTGTCTCAAAGGTTTGTACGTATTTGATCCCCTTATTTTTCACTAATTAGAGACCCTAAATCAATGCCTCATAGTCAGCAAAATTATTTTTGCAACTAAATTATAACCTAAATGCATGGTAATATATTTCCTTTTGAGGGTAGACTAACACAACCCCAAATCCATCACCATTTTTACTATGGGAAAAATTGAAATACAAATACCATATGCCTTCATGATCCTCATGTACCTTCATGAAATTTGGTAATATGGGGTTCTATTCAAGAATGTAGTAGATCCTTAGTCCTGTATCCTTTATGTTGTCATATGGGTCACACTCATAATGATAACATGCCCATTCATTAAGTAAATCATTTGTGACCTCTTCAAGGGGTGTGGTAACCTCATGGAGGACTGAGTTTTCCTCTTGATTAAACATTATGTAGATTATTTCAATTGGGTTAGGATAATATGGCTCCACATGACTTTTAAAGATAGTTCAACCTTAATGGTCACCTTGGTCCTGTATCTAGTCTAAAGTAACATGTGAAACCAATATAATGATATGTATTCACCCATATTGGCTATGAAATCTTGAAAAAGGCATATAGTAAAGTAAAGGAAGATAATTACTTCAATGTCCTATGTAATGGAAATACTCAAACATGGATGAAAAATAAGGTTTAGGTCCTTGATGATCCCCACAATATTAACTATCATTCCATCTAATTGGATGATGCCTTTAAAAATAGGAGAGCATGATATACCCAACATGTTGACTATCTTATTTTACATCACCAAGTTACTCACACCTAAATCTATCATGCAATTATGTACTATATTTTTACTAATGATCAAATACATATATAATGGAGGTAACTTATTGCGTCCATGTACTTCCTCCTTCTTTGGTTGACATAGGCTTGTAGAGACAATAGTCATAGTCTATAATAGCTCATGTGATTATAAATCATTTAGATCATCTCGCACCAAATTCTTTTAAGAAGGAATAGTAAGAGCGCCCCCCACATTGTTACATTTAGGCTTATCTTCTTCATTTTCTTGATTACGTTAAAATGGATCTAGGGTCCCTTTGTCTATGATTTTTAAATATTATCCTCTTCTCACATATTCAAAATAGTCTAAGGTTGAATATCTCTTTATGTAACCTATTCCATGTGCACCAAAGGTTATATAGTTGTATTTACTTAGGCATCTATGAACTGGACTTAGGGCATAAAAGTTTAAGGCACTAAAGAAGATGGTTCCTCCTCCATTTCTCTTTTTTAAATCCTTGTGTTAAAATAAATTGGGTTTATTATCATTTTTGGCATCTCACTTTGATTTATGTAAGTTAATTTTCCTTCCTACCAATTAGAAGAGTGGATTCATTTTACTCATGTGTTTGCACTAGAGTTTCTTCCCTTTATAGAACTACGATATTTAGTTGTGTCTGAGACCATGACACATTCTATATCATGAGTAATTGATCCAATGCTTAATTCATAGAGGTAGCCTAATTATGTAGTTAATTACATTGAATTCACCATTCATAGTCATTCATCATGTTGTTCCACATGGGCATGAGGACTCTTGAAGTGTTGATAACATTACAATTTTTTGCATAAGGCAATATATTATATGGAAGTTTATTTTGAATCTACATGCCACCTTGATATGGAATCCTATTTTATTGATATGGTTGGTTAAAAAGGCTAAAAATTCCCAAAATGTTATTTTTACTTCCTTTTGAGTGCTACTAGCTCATTTCCAAATCTCTATAATAATGATTTGACTTTACATAGCTCACTCAAAGGTGCAGTCAATGGAGTAGGAGAGCTAGTTATAATAGGTATGGGATTAAGGTTAGAATAATAAGTGAGATAGGTTACTTTATGGATTAGGGCTCAAGAAATAAGGGAATAGGGGGTATGGGTGAAATATTTTTAGACTCATTTAAAGAATTATTTATATGCATAGTAACCTCATATGCATTGGGAAGCACAATTCCTCCCATGAATTAGACCATTATAATTATGTCACTATTGAGAGCCTTCAAATAATATAAGAATACAATATTTATATAAGGCTTACATAAAGGTGTTAATCTATCCCAAACCCACTATAATCCAAAATTGAAATCAACCATTAGCTCATACAAGGCTCTCTTAATGGTGGTGAGATGCTATATCAAAGATAAGTGGTCACTTTTATCTTCAAACTAATTACATTGGCATTATCCTAACTCATCTCAGCTATGAATTGAATTCAGCCTCAAACCTTGGTACCATTAGAGATCCTTCCCTTTCAAGGAAGAGGCAAGTAGCCTAAATGCTACATTACCTTTCATGACTTGGTTAAGTGAACAGATATTTAAAACATCTTAAATATGTTCTATAGGGGAGGTTGCATTCTCACTAGTAAAATAGGATAAGATTTTAAGCATTACAACTAGGATGTCATCATACTAGGATAGAACCAAAGGGTTACCCCTATTGAAGATCACAAATATTTCATTCCTCTACACAACCATGAAGGGAATAGGGAATAATCCTCTTATAGGTTTGGAAAATCTACAAAAATTAGGGGTAGACTAAGCTCTTAGGGAAGCTTAGCTTGAATCACTAGTTCCCCTAATTAGATATAAAGATACTCTAACTCTTATTCTTATAGAGGGTGTAAGCAACTAAATGAAATGGATATTAGTACCTATTTAATATGACCTCATCTATCTTGGCATATATATGAAAGGCTAATCTTTCACAAATTATAAATGTTTGGATTTGTCAAGTGATCTATAGGGTGTCCTCAACATTATTGATTAATAATAGCACCAAAATCTTATATAAATATTTATATTGGTCCCATTTAGTATGACATATATTATTATCATTCAAAACATGCACATATGTATAGCTTATTATGTAGGGTTGATTGAAAATGGGCATAGAGAATGAGCAATTGGCATAGGGTGCATAATTACTCGATGTAGGGTGTAGGTATATTTGAGATTACCAATGTGAATATCATCCCATATGTCTCATCACAATAATTATAATGTCCCCAATGTGTGGGAATCTTGTGTGTATGTAAAGGTAAATGTAATTAATCTATAAATCAATCTTAACTCGTAGAAGATAAATTCTACTTACACTTTTGATTGTTCATAGATTATATATTTAGGTTCATGACCAAGATGGATCTACTAGATCTATCCAAGGTATCTCTTACCATAATAGTATCACTATGGAGGGTTCTAAAGCCTCCAATTAAGAAAAATTATGCAATAACCATAACTAGGTCCTATGTTTTCATATTCACAAAATTAAATGACATGTAAAGAAAAAGTCTAATCTAGTGTTCACCAAAGCTTGTGGCACAAAGTGTGGGTAATAAAAATTAAAATTAAACAATCATAGAATACATATACTCATTTTAATGTATATATAATTCTAATTAATTGGATATGAGTATAAATGTATATCTATATACTCTTACAAAGGAAGAATAAAGTTAGCAATACTTACCTTTGAAGATGAACCCATCAAGCCTCAACATCACCCTTAGCCAAGGTGGTTTACAATAGGTTGATATGATATATAAGGATAACAAGTATAAATCATCTTTAGGCTACACAACCTATAAATGCATCTAAAATACGTATCCACAAGATAAGATCTATATCTCCAAAGAAAGTATGAAACCCTAGGCTATATTATTCAAGTAGAATGGGGGATAAGTAGATACATAATGTATATCTCTTCTTCTCTTCTCTTTTTAATAAATTATGAAATGGGTGTGTATATATAGATGAATCTAACCCTAATCCTTTCCAAACATTTAGTTGATAGTGTCAGCCTAATCAACTTTGTATCTCTATTGACAAAGTTAAATTAGGTTCTGGTCTAGGTCAGCCAAGGGCTGATCTAGATCCTAAATGATTTTTTTTAATTAGATTACAAAGGTTAATGGGTTTGATGGTGTATCTTAAATTTTCAAAAATGATGTTAGGCTAGGAAAGGGCTAATGAATGTATAAAATGACCATAAGAGGGTGAAAAAGATGATTCAAAGATTAGGGGAATGTTTTTAAGAGATGGATCTATAGATAGAAAATGGTAGTATAGGGATAATAATCCTACAAAGCACTAATGGTCTGTCCACCCCTTTCCTAGTGTACCCCTTAAAGAATGCACTCAGAGAGTTTGAGACTCAATAGGTTATTGTAAAAGAGAAAGCATTAGTCATTGATAAAGATTTAAAATATTATTTGTATATATATGCCCTACTCGAAGCTCATCACATGTCATGTAGGTTCAACACAAGATGGTTGTTCAAGAAAATAACATAGAAACACACAACACTGAAGCTAAATAAATTGCAGTAAAGAGAAAATAAAATAAATGAAAGGATAAAATTTAAAGATGCATGCCTTTACTTACCTTAGTTTTGTAGATAAAGAAGGAGATGTAATAAATGTGAAGGTTTCCAATGTAGGGAGCATTAGGTGAACCTATATAAATTAGCAAAAAAGAGTGAAAAATCCAAAAAATTGCAACATAAACATATAATAGGTGAAAATATTATCTATAATGTCAAGATTCTATAACATTTTATGGTTCAAAAAATACCTAGTAGAAACAAAGATATGATCAAAAGATGAAATTTGATGGTAAATATTTAAAAGGTAAATAATTTTTAATAGTAAATATAAATAAGGTTAAAAATAATTCATTTTTTATTTTTACTGTTTGGAGAAAACAAAGATTGAGAGATCTAGTTGCAGATAAGAGAGCCATCATGGTGAAGAGATGACAACTGACATAAGGAGGATGCATAGCAGCCACAATGAGTGTATCATAGGTAAGTAAATATAAATTTCAGATTTTTGAGTATTTTTATTTGAAATTAAGCTAAAAATAGAAAATTTATTGGTAGGCAAAATCTAGGTATCAGAATGAACCCTAGTATATTTCTAGGTAAACTTGGGGCAAAATAAGGTATTAGGTGGGAAGAAAAAAGACCAATAAATGCCCTAGGCATTTTTGGTAAATGGGGAAAAAGTCACAACTATGGATGAATAGAGTCAACCTAGTCAATGTAGTCCATAAGGCAAATCAAAATGGTAAGGTTCACTGCGTAGTAGTAGTCTGATTTAGTATGCTAAAATGGGGTCAACTACGTAGCAATAGGATAACTTAGTTGGTAAGGGGTAAAGGCTAACTACGTATTATAGGGCCTATTTAATATGAAATTGAAAGGTTCGATATAGTACCATAAATTAAATACATGGTCATTTATTATTGAAATGGGTTGATGTTGTATAAAAATGAGAAACTAAATCAAAAGTGGCTAACTTTTGAATTTTTAAGAATGTATTTTGATTATTTATAATATAGAGGTTTAATACATCCTTTGTTGTTTGATATTTTGTATAGATAATGTAGGTATGCATTATGGCTACCAAATCTACTAGAGTGATTGATTAATGTGGATAGAGCATGACTAGTCACACTGAGCTTTGGAGGCATCATGGAGATGAAGCACATCCTGTTTAGTGTTGATCTTATTGTCATGTTCCTTGGAGTATGGGAATGTTTGACAACCACTTTTCTATGGGTGGCAGATGGGTATACCATTTATGTGGGTATCATGTTAGAGTATGTCCATGTATTACTGGGACTATCAATAAGAGTGGCATCGATGATCAATGGGACACTAGATGATCTAGAGGAGAGATGAGCACTACCCTAATGGGTGATGTACTCAGATAGGATATACCTAGGATTAAGGTTTAGACTATTTGATGCATATATTATGGATATTTTGGACATACATAAGGTCATGATCAAACTTATGATAGCATAAGTGTTATGTCACAAGTTAGATGACAAGGTACCCTAATGGACCTTGACTCTATTATGAGGGCAACTATGGAGTTTGAGATTCGATTATAAAAAGGATATGTGCTTTTAATCACATATTTTAGTGTGATTTAACTTTTAAAATTTCAAATGTTTCCTTTTGTATCATTACCTTTTGTTAAAATTATTTGTCTTTTAAGATTCCTTCTCCATACGGACTCGGAATAACCAACATGAGGGACAGAAGTGATACATGTGAATGAGTTTTAGACTTTAGATAAAGGAAGCTAAGTATCCAAAGACATGACTAATTAAAACACTTAGTCTTACCTATGAAACAATATTTTATCTCAAGTTTTAACCATGTGTATGCTTAGTTTGAAAAAGAAAATATAAGGGAAATAAAGGGAGATCCAAGGTGGATTGGTAAAATTGGATTATAATGAGATAGCTTGTTTGCTAACTAGTCATATGGTAAATAAGGATTACTAAGCGGATGAAGGTTTTTATAGCCAAGTTATAATAATGATTATATGTGTTATAGAGATAAAATAGCAAACAATCATGAGAAAATAATAAGACATCCATAGAAATGAATGAACTCATAAAGATAATAATGTAATCATGAAAAGAATCCATAAGAGATCATACAAAAAAAATGACACCATAGACAACATATAATGCAAAATATAAAGATCCATATAAGATAGATAAATAAAGAAATAATTTGACATAGATTCAAATGATATATAAAGTGGATAAATATAAAATTAGACCACATGTCTAAGCCAAAATGAAGAATAAAGTGAAGGAATGCAATTCTATGTTCATAAATACTCGTAAATTTATATACAAAAATTATCCATAACATCTTATATATCTCTATGAATTTGGACCCTAACTATAGTGAGGGTCTCATCAATCTTTAGTGAAAGCTGAGAAGATACCTCTCATTGAATCTCCTTGATAGAAAATGTAGGCATGATTTAAGGATCATGCTTATGAGGTCCATCATGCATAGGGTACTCAGGAGAAGGAATAGGAGTGGAATATATGGGACATAAAGGAGCTATTGGTGGATAAGGTACCAAAGGTGAAGGAGGATCCATAGGTGGAGGAACCATACATGGAGAGGGGACCACAGGTGGAGTAACCATGGGGGAAGATGGAATCCTTCTTATATGGGTGACCTATGGGAGGAGGCATAGAAGGCATAGGAATGGTCATAAGGTGATCCTAAATATGTTTCTTTAGGATGTGATAATGATTAGTGTGATGGGTACTACATTAGTGCCATAGATAATATACCTCTCCATATTTGGGAATATACTCTAGTAATAACTTAGGAGGAGTTATAGCCTTATCTATAGGCTGATTAAGAGTAGGATGCAAGGTGTCGATATATTGTCAAAGATTTCAATAATGGGTGGAGGAAATCTTTGTTGTTGAAGCAAAAAATATGCTTTTTTAGTATACTTTATGGGTGTAATAATAGATGGAGTGGAAGCAAAAGTTAGGGAACATTGGTATAGTTTACAATCTCTAATCTCATGATTGGAAACTCTATTAATGTCATAATATAATTGATTGACCTATTGGTCAAGTAGAGGATCAAGCTATGGTAAAGGAAGTAGGTCATCACCAAGGAGAGTTGGGGCTAGTGGAAAGACAAAATCATAAGAAAGAAGATACTTATCTAAAGGTAAATCAGGAATAAGATCTAGACTAGGCTTAGCTAAGGGAGGATTAGGATACACACAAGTCTTAAGGATAGTAGAAAATATCTCATGGGGAAGTAGGCTATAAGGATCCTGGTATCTATCAAAGTGATAGGGAGTAGTTATAACATGATACATAAGCATGCTCCTGAGAGGTTCTTTAGAAACTAGAGGTGTGTCATGCAAATGCACCATATCTACCCTTGGTGGGTTTGAAGATGATTTAGATTGAAAATTTTTATGTTGTAGTACTTAATTACTTCTTTCAAATTTTGAAAATTGGGTCAACTGGTTCGACCAATTTTTACAAAACCCTATATGTTGAAGAAGAATCATGAACAGAATCAACCTTTCAATGGTGTTTATTGAACTATATGTTGATATAAGAAAATAACAAATAGAGTCAACCTATTTTTTAGTATATGTTAATCTATAACTAAATAAGAATACTATGTCAAACTTCTCAATATAGTAATCTATAGTTGATGAAGACCTGAATAGATAGAATACTTACCTTTGAAGATGAACCCATTGAACCTCAATATCTCCATTGTCCAAGGTGATTCATAAGAGTTGGTTATGGTATGTAAGGATGACAAGTATAAATCATCTCTAGTATACATAACCTATCAATACATCCAAAAGACTTCTCCACAAGACAAGATCTATATCTCCAAAGATAGTATGAAACCCTATGCTATGCTCCTCAAGTATAATGGTGTATAAGCAGATGCATAATATATCTCTCTTCTTATTCTCTTCTCTTTTTAATAAATTATGAAATGAGTGTGTGTGTGTATATTTGAATCTAACCCTAATCCTATCCAAAAGTTTAGCCGATAAGGTTGACCCAATTGACTCTATATCTTTATTGAAAAAATCAAATTAGTTCTTGGTTTAGGTCGACCAAGGGCTGACTTAGACCCTAAATGATTTTTTTCATTTAGAGTAAGGGGGTTAAGGGTTTGATAGTGTATCATAAACCATCAAAAAGTATTTTAGGCTAATGAAGTCAAAAAATGACCAAAGGATGGTGTAAAAGAAGAGACAACGCTTAGGGGGAATGTTTTTAGGAGATTGTTGTATAGATAGCAAGTGGTAATATAGGGACAACAATCATATGAAGCACCAATGGTCTACCCACCCCTTTCTTAGTGCACCCTTTAAGGCATGCACTTAGAGATATTAAGACTTGATAGGTTCCTTCAAGAGAGAAAGCATCATTAATTGATAAAATTTAAAAATATTATGTGTATACATTGTACTCCTTGGGATGAACCTCTGAAATAGGCTAACCTCCTAATATAAGTGTACCTAATTTAGGACCAATGTGAAGAAATATAAAGAGAATAAATTAAATCTATGGATAATTCTAAACCTAATCTTGATAAAGGAAAAAGGGTGAGAGAAGGTAAGTGGTTTGTTAAAAGGGAAAATGGTGATGCACCAAGAATAGAATGAGCACCTCACTCATTTAATAGCATAATAAAACTAAATAATTAGATGCACATAGTCTTAAAACTAGACACCAACTACATAAATGTTTCACACGAAGGTATGAGAACATAATGCAGCATTAAGAGGGATGAAAAATGGTCTATAGATAATGCCTACATAGAAATATTTATACATAATGTGTGACTTATATAGGATTATGATTTCATATAGAGATGTGAAGGGAGGATAATGATGAGAAGGATGAACATCCATAGACAAATATCAACAACCATTAATACATATATAACATTGATTATGAATAAAGGTGATTCAATTCTCATTAATTTTAAATCCTAAACCAATATTACAATCTTGAATGGACCGAGAATTGTTACACCAAGGAGAGGGCTTCTCATACAATAAAAATTAGGGATTTTATAGGGTAGAACAAACTATTATTCAATAAATTATCCACTTGGGCTAGTAGATAGAAAATTGAATTTGAAGGTTGGCGCTTAAAGATCTACATCGATCAAGAAGACCAACTCACCATGAAAAGTCATTAAAACCCATGTTTCTTAAATTTTGTTTGATAATTTGAATCTAGATGTGGTTAAAATAATTATTATGGATCCACATGTGTGTCTAGGAATGAATGATGCTTAGGTATTCAATGGATGTGTGTGGCTATAATCTACCATTTGATAGTCACTTTTGCTTTTAACTTATTCTGATGTATCTTTATTTAATTCCCAACTTTTCATAACTACTACTTGTAATTGATCACCACTTTTTAATCCATCTGGGCTTATTATCTAACATAAAAATTATGTAGACTCCTTTAAATTTTACCATTTCATCTTATTCATGTGGTAGGAATATATTCCTCATTCCCTTATGAACCATCTATGCACTATATAGTGTGTGCTCAAGATTTTTTTAGGTTTTTCATAGGTTGCATGCTTATGTGTAGAGAGCCTACATAAAAAGAGGGCATGTTCCCTTCCTTTAGTCTTTGTATCCTAATTTATCTCTATACTCTTAAATTCATGAATTTAAGTGCATGTACACTTTTTACCTCAACTTGTGCATGCTTTAATACTTGGTTACATTTTATGCAAAGATTTTGCACTGAAGGCTATGTAAGATGATGAACATTAAAGAGAAATGTTATAGGGACATAAGGAAACCAAGATCCTATGAATGAAGTGAAAATAATAATTTACTATATAAATATAAGGCCATGATTCCATCTACACTTAGTCCCTATTGTTGGTCTCATGAGTTTGCATCTTGTGTTTAGGATATTTTACCAATATACACAAAGTAAGGTGCACAACCTACAAATGATGAGATTTTAGATGCCAACTATTATGATTAAGCTCAAGTCTTTAACATTTTTGCCTATAGAACATTTTGAGAAAAATTGCATGCAATAAGAATGAGTATTTTGGGTATAATCTTATAATTTAAATCTATGCTCTGTGTACTTCCTTCATATTACTACTTGAAGCTAAAAAACCTTGTGCACATAGTTTACACACATGCCTTTAGTTTTGTGCCTTTGTCTTTATTGCTGCCACATGACTTGTGCCATGAATTCTTGCAATTATAAAATTTCAAAAGTCCTAGGCCTTCAAATTTTCCATTTCTAGAACTTTTGTTCACAACTTGGTCTTCTCAATATTTTTTTGGGTCCCTGTCTTCATAATTTTTACTCTGAAACTTAGTCTTAAGCATTTGCATTGAAAACAAAAGTTTAGATGCTTATTCACAAAATTTTCCCAACTTTTGCTTAAACCTTTGAAACTTTTTTTTGAATTTTCTCTCGCCAAAAACTTGATTGTCATTTTAGCCTTCAAAAAAATTGTTCAAAACAAAAACTCCAAACAAAAACTCTAACTATGTTTTACAAAAGGCACAAAGACCAACCCTTCTAAAAATTTTAGTTCAAAGACTTAACCATTTTTATTTAACTCAAACTAAACTTTAAACCCTAAACTATTGACTCAGGTGGTGTCCCTCCATGGTAACCCAAAATGGTCAACATTTAGATATATTAATGTTATCTTGATTTTAATTCTTTATAAAAGACATAATCCTATTACTATTATCATTCATTTTGAAACTAAGTCAGTTCTATTAAATCATGAACAACAAATATTTGATATTATAAATATTTTATTTATGGAAATATATATATATATATATATATACATACATACATACATATATATTCTATATATGTTTTCATGATCATTGTCATAAAGTTGAATTAGGGTTACATAATGTATGTATTTAGGAAATAATGATTTGCACTCCAATATTTGAAATCAATGTATAATACTATTATTTTGATTTGCATAGAGTTGAGTTGTTTTCAATTATAATAAGTTTCTATTTGAAATCAATTGTATCTTTTTTAATGTTAACAAAACATACTTGCAGAATCGATATCAACAAACTTATTTATAGAATCAATAATAACTACAAATTAAAACAAACTTAGATGCAACTATAAGTAAACAAATCTTCAATGCAAAGCATTATATTTCATAAAAATGAGATTTCAATATTGCTTTATAAAAAAAATTCTAATTAATTAAATAAATTAATAAGGTACTATGAAAACTTATGAACTCCATTTATTGTAAAAAATAGTTTAAAACAAAACATTATGTATGAATTAATCTAGTATTAAATACTTTCATTACCAATGTAAATGGGTAGCCTCATGTGTGGTACATAATGACTATACATCGAATCCCATTGGTGCACATTGTAATAAAAGTAAACAATAGCATGAGGATGTAGACTCTTATGAATACATTAAAATTTAAATGTTGGTCACACGCGCCATTTGTTGGGAGGTTAGGTCTTATCAATGGAGCCTACAACTACATGAAATCTATCAAGGAACATTATCCATGTATAGAAAACTACGTTGAAAATTTCAAGACTTTTAAAAGTGGACTCGAGTGAGTTAATATGTTTATCAATACATAGTGGCATAAAATTCATAGCAATGAGTTCATAGGTGACCATGAAGATTTCATCTAGACATGGTATTTCCACAAAACTTTCAATGCAAATCATGTTGTAGTAAATTAGGTGGTTGAAAATTTTGTTTGATAAAATTTGAATACTATGATTATGTACTCAATGAAGTTGTAAGACTTAGAGGTATGAATTTAATGCATTATGCATACCATATTCCATAGAGACAACTAATCTAGTAGTGATGACATCATCATCACCTTTTCAAAAAGTTGGAAAACTATGTGATTTTCATCAATGGTAGTGAAACATTATAAAAATAATGTTTGGCCAAACTGATAGGTTCAACCACACCTTTTAATAGAGATAACATTAAAAAAACATCAATAGAACCTACACCAATAAACAATGCACATAACATTAAACAAATCATTGATATGAATATTACATCAAACTTAGTCATAAATCAAAAATTGTGAAATACAAAATAAAATATAGCGTAAAATAAAAACAAAAACATATGTTTAATGACTTTAGTCAATATTGGTAACCCTTTTTGTGTAAAACAACTTTCACAGGTAAAAATTTACACCCTCAAAAGAAATTTGACATCTACTAATAAATCTTCATGACTCTTAATAATTCTTACCCAAAAAAATGTCTTTCTAGTGGAAACATCTGATAAAGATTACAAAACTTCTATGGGACATGGAATTCTCATTGAGGCTTCTTTAGATAAAAGAATGTAATTTTTTTTAATAAATATAGGCATACATACATGAATTAATGGTCAAATCAATAGTATTTGAGGTTAGGATCCCAAGATCCTCTAAAAAAATAATTTATTCTTATCAAGTTTGAAAAAACATCCTACTCTCTCTAATGGGAGAACACCTAAATTGGATCCGAAGTAATAGCCTTGAAAATTTACTCCAAATTCTTATCTATTTTATCATTAAATTCTTCCAAATCAGTCAAATTTAATATAGATTTGATTTCACAATATGAATGATGGTGTAATATAAACTTTACCTCTTCATTTCATAAACCTTATGCACCAACAAGATTTTATGCATAATCTTCATCCATGAATCATTTGTACCAAGGTTGTAAATTTTAAGATTGTCATCAAAAGATTCTAATTGTGTCAATTCAAGGTTTCTTGTGTGAGACTCATGAATAAATCTAAAATAACTATATCTTGTGAACCTTATTCATCATCTTTAAGAAGATTAAAAATATCAAATTATCCTGCAGACCCCTTGACATAACATTTGGTGGGATGATCATGAATATTGTATGATGTGGGATTCTTATTTCCCTCAATTTTTGAATCATCACATGAGGAAGTTTAAATATTATTTTCAATGTAATTTTTATGGTCTATCAATGATATTGTTGATGTATTTCATCACTAAAAATATATGTAAAGAGTACCATCATCTTTGATCTCATTAGTACCCACAAATGATTGAAATTTGATTATTGTATATTTCTCAATTTTAATATAAACTCCCAAAGAGTAGCATCATCTATAATCTCAATACCTTCAACTCCAAAAAATTTACTATCATAAAATTCTATACTAAATTGAAGTGCTTCCTCAACAACTTATAAATTAATATCTATGAGTAATCATAAAGATTCTGAAAGCATTACATTAAGGACTAGTTTAAAAAGATAGTCATTGTTCATTTTTTCCAAACAAAAAAATTAATAAAAATGGAAATAAAAATGCTTTAAATGGAATAATATTAGATTGATCTAATACAAAGAATTAAATAAATTTATAAAAACTCATATAAAAAATGTCAAAAATGAATTATGAGTCTATCAAAATATTTGTTAGGGTTTTGATTAAAATTTGATAAATGAAATGCATCCATAAAGTAAATGAACAAGGATAATTTCTTGAAATTCAAATAACATTTATAATTCTCCTACTATAAAAATATACATTAAACCAAAAATAGAAAAAACAAATCTAGGTATTTTAGTGTTGGAACACTTTAATATAACTATATTATATAAAATAATAAAAGTACATAATCCATGTTAAAGGATAAAATACTAGCTCTAAAGAGGACACCAAAAAATAGGAAACAAATATAGACAATACATGACACTAAAAACCACATTACATCAAAAAAAAACTCAAAATCACATAATAACCTGAAAGAGAATTAAACACGAGCTACAACACCTAAGGGAGGAGGTGGAAGATCATCATTGGGTTGTAGATTAGTCCAAGTGGAAGGTTTTATAGAAGGAGGATTTAGTTCCACCCAATAAGAAAAGGGGTCCAAAGTCATATCGATCATCCATCTATTAGTGGGATGAGTTTGAATAGCAATGCCAATAGGAAAAAGCCTCTAGGAGGAAGATGTATAAGATTTTACACAAAGTGGTGTCAACCTCCATCCACCCTATGAGGAAGTAGGGGGATAAGTGGTTATGAATATGATAATGACTTATATACCTTCTAAAAAGTGTAGGTGGTAGACCTTGGGGCTGGCCATCAGGTGGGATGTGACTCATTATGTAGGGAACATTCCCCTAATAATTTAATAGCTTTTACAAATGATGAACCTCCATGGAAATTTTCTCAGTTTGGACTTAAATCTACATGTAGGCAAAATATATATTAAACACCTTGTTCTTAATAGAAAAGAGACAATATCATTCAAATTTGTTAAATAAAGCATTATTTTTGTCAATCCATAATTGGAATATAATCACAACTCTAAAAAATTTCCATAAAAAATAAATAGTTGAAATTCATTTGGTGGAGTCCCCAACCAAGGCAAGGTTCCAAGAGAAAGGATCAGCATGCGAAGGAGGAAATAGGATATGAATCCATTTCTAGGTAGACTAAACTTTGGGTCAAAGCTAGAGTAGATTTTTGAAGGACTCTAGGTACTTGTAGATGGGGCACTTGGGTTGAGAAATTTGAATATGGGAGAGTCACTCCCAAAGTTTAATACCTTGGTAAACCAAGCACTAATGGAAGTGGGCCAACTTGGGCTCAAGACAAGCCACCCAAATTTAGTTGAGTCTAGCAATCCATGTCTTATGAGGGGAATTAAGACTCCATCACCTATTGAGTTTGGTGAGAGCATTAGAGAAGGGAATCATAATTTGATATAGGATTCCTAGGTAATATATTTTTTAAATGGGTGTCATAATTCCACCTCCAATACTTCTACCATGAGTAGGGTGGTTGCAAGCCTAGTTCATGAAACATTACATCTAGCACAAACTCTTGAATGTGAAGAATAGAAGGTAAGTCTACATTATTCAAATGAAATTGTGCTTAAATTTTGACCAAAGAATCCAATCCCTAGCAAATACCAAGTCTTGAGTGGTATGAATTCATTTCCTAAATTTCCTTAGAGCTTTGATCCCAAGTAACTCTATAAATAGAACATTAGTATTGGTCATAATAAGAGACCACTAGATATTATGTTCATTAAATGATAAACTGTTGGAATATTATCATTGATGTCAAAGGAATTGTAATTGATGTCAATAAAATTTCTAATAGAAATTTCAAATCAATTTTAATTGATATCAACAAAATTTCCAATGGAAATGTCAAAGGAATTGTAATTGATGTCAATGAAATTACCAATGGAATAATCAATAAAATTGTTAGTGGAAATGTCAATAGAAATGTCAATGTTAATGTAAATATAAATGGACACATATTTTGGTGAAGATGTGCCTCTTGGATGGGATGACTCATTTTTGAATAGCCTTTGAAGGTTATATAAGGTAAATAGAAGGTTGAGAAAGATATGATATTATTTTTTTCTATCATTCAAGCATAAGCAAATTTTTGTGGACAAGAAGAAGATGAAATTGAATTTTCCATAATTCATTGATGAAGAAATAATATTAAAGTGGAATATTATTTCAGTATAGTTCAGTGCCTTAGAAATAAGAGACTTGTTTCTCTTGATAAGTCGGTGTTTAGCAGTGGGGATTGGTATCTTAAGTAGGTTGGTGCCTAAAAATTATTTAGTAGTGGGGATTGGTGTCTCTAATGGGTTGGTGACTAAAAATTATTTAGTGATGAGGATTGGTGTCTCCAGTAGGTTGGTTCTTACAAATTTTATAAGAATAATTTTATTTATGGCTATATTTAGACATTATATCTAATCAATCCTTTTTTCTATGTTTTTTCTTGAAAGGGTTTCCATGTAAATCTTATGGTTTTCTTATGTTATTAATTGTTGATGTTATGTGATTGATATTATTATGATTATCAATTTAAAAAATTAAAATATTACCTTATAATAATACACCCCCCTCTCTCAGTATAAGTGTGTGCTCAATAATTGGTATCAAAGCGAGATCCTTTGAAAATAGTCTAACCTCTAGAAGGTAGATCTCAAGAGCACACATGGCTAGTCAAGAAGGTTATTCCTCAAATAGAGATCCATTGTTTGATGAAACAAACTATGTATTCTAGAGCATAAGGATGAGAACCTATTTAATGGATCTTAGCTTTGATATTTGGCAATTAGTTGTGATCATATATGTATCTCTATCTTCTCCACCAATGGATATAGTCGAAAAGAAGGTTAGTGAAAAAAATGCAAAAGCTATGAATGTAATTTTGTGTGGCTTATTAGAATTAGAATTTGTCAAAGTAATGCATTGAAATTTGGCAAAGGACATCTAGGCTAAACTTCATACCATATATGAGGGTGACAATAAATTAAAGAAGGCAAAACTTCAAACTCATAAGAGACAGTTTGAGGGCTTGAAAATGAAAGATGAAGAAAATGTTGTGGCATATCTTCTTTATGTGGATGAGATTATTAACATCATCAAAGGGCTTGATGAAAAAGTTGAATAACTTGTAATAGTTCAAAAGTTACTAAGGTCTCTACCCTTAATATTTGATGTAAAAGTTTCATCCATTGAGGAAATGAAGGACTTGGATAAACTAACTATGGATGAATGGCATGGGATCTTCATGGCATATTAAATGAGGACTAAAAAGGAAAAATCATCTAAATTAGAGGTACCCTTCAAATCCTCAAAAAAAATGAATAATAAAGAGATCAATCCAAATGATATTTCTAATAATGAATCAAACAAAGAAGAATCTCATTTTGTGAGGAAGCTAAAGAAATGATCCAGCAAGTATAAAGGTAAGTTACCTTTTAAATGCTTTAATTATGGAAAGGTAGGACAATTTTTGGCCAAATGCCCATATGCAAAAAATTAAAATAATGATTAATAAGATAATAATATAAATAAAGGCCATAAACAAGGCAAACCTAATAAAAAGAAGAGCTTTCACAAGCACAAGAAAATCTTCTATTCCAAATAGGAAAGTAGTTCATCAAAAGAGAGTTTCTCTGCTAGAGATAGAGAAGAGATATTATTCATGGAAAAAGAAATAAAATATGATATCTTGGAAAGTGAAGACAAATAAAAAGAATAAAATGAGTTATAAGGGGAAGAGAATGCTGAAATAGATGGAGAAGTATATTTGGAAGAACTCATTTGTGCCCTAAGTGAAATTAAGAAACTTAAGAAGAACTTGAAACAAAAATTATAGCTTCAAGAAGACTATGAATCTAAGGGTAAAATGTCAAAAAGTTTTGAGGAATTAGAAAATATTATCATCAACCTCAAGATTCAAATTGAAGAAGTAAAAATGATTGAAGAGGAGGTGAGAATACAATTTTAAAAAAGGAAGAAAATTGTGAGAGTCTAGAGTCTAAAATTATCTCTTTGAAGAAGGAACTAGAGAAAACAACCACTAAACTAAATAGAAACCTCAAATTTGAGAGGAGTACTAAAATATATATGATATCATAAATGGGTAGAGGTCATCATTTATAAATAATAGTCTTGGATATAAATAAAATCATATGGCCAACAAAGAAGATCACAAAGAACCACCAAAGAAGGTAAATGAAGAAAAGACAAAAAGCTATGCAGATGTTCTCAAAAGTCCTATCATCAAGAAGAAATAGAATCAAGACCCACATAAAAAAACTCCTTCAAAATATAACAATGATAAATTCATAAAGTCCTTTCCTCCAAGGTAGGCATACATGACCAGGTTCTAATATTCTTTCTTTAGTTATTACTTTTCATGTAATCACTTTGGTCATAAAGCAATAGACTTTATGATGTGAGTAAGGCATCTTGATTAGAACAAGGATACAAGTCCTTATGGGTTTGTAAATAGGAACTATAATTAATTTGATCCTTTAATATATTAAAATGTCATATGCTATAAGTGCAACAACTATGGACATACAACATGCTTCTATAGAAGTGGTTTTATTAAACTTCCTAGGTAGAATAATAAAGTGGAAGCCATGAGTAAACAAAAGGAAGAAACTTAAAAAGTATGGAAAAAATTAGGATCAAGAAAATAAGGAGACACATATGCTTATGTCAATTGCATTTTATGCATAAGAGGTATCACTAGCTCATAAAAAGTACAAATATAGGGGGATATAATCATTGCATTATCTTTTAGCTCTAGTGAAAAAGACAACTTAAAGGATGAAATCTCATAGAATATTAAAGAGAGAAAAGATATGGTTGGAGATAATAATGGTAAATATGATCAGGACAAATTTGATGTTCTAAGATAAGAACATGAAAAAATTGAAGAGATTTGGATGTCTATTGAAGAATCACTTTTATGGGATATGGTTAAAATGCAAGATCAATTTTTTGATCTACTAATCTTGTGCAATATTTTTAAATTCTCATATCTTAGATAATGAGAGGTTGCATGCCTTTACTCTTGTATTTGAAGCTAGCAAGAAGTTTATTGAAGGATATGGATATTCATTGCCTACAATATTGGATGATAACATATTATCAGGAAATTTGTTGTATTTGTGTTTGGCTCACCAGAAGCTTTCACAATCACTCTTTAGGATGGTTTTGAAGATGATTTAAATCAAAATATATAAGTAATAAGACTTAAGCATAAAGAGAAGAAATTTTCTTTAAGACTCAATGGAAGTGGAAAAGAGGAGTTACCATTTGAGAAACTAGAGATAATCCAAGTGGATGTAGATGATGTCAAAAAGTCCAAATTTGATCAAATTCAAGGAGAGAAAATGATAAAATAAAAAGTCCTTATGCAAAAGGATAGGGAAGAGTATAAATACAATCATTCAATTGTGATGATGTTGAAGAAGATGACATGGATTTTTCCCATGATTTATTTGTGGATGGAATTATAATGAACATCCTTTATCCATTAATGTCAAAGGGGGATAATTAATGAAAGGGAGAGCAAAGAAGGAAAACTATAGCAAGGGGGAGTTTCTCTACAGATTTTCCATCAATGACAAAGGGGGAGATTATTGGAATATTTTCATTGATGTCAAAGTAATTGTAATTGATGTCAATAGTACTACCAATGGAAATGTCAAAGGAATGTAATTGATGTCAATAGAATTACCAATGGAATTGTTAATGGAACTTTCAAAGGAAATATCAATGGAATTGTCAACAAAAATATCAACAGAATTGTCAACAGAACTGTCAAAAAAATGTTGATATAAATGTCAATGTAAATGTCAATTGGTGAAGAGGTACCTCTTAGATGGGATGCTTCATTTATGAATAACCTTTGAAGGTTATATAAGACAAATATAAGGTTGAGAAAGATATGTAATTAATTTGTTCTATCATTCAATAATAAGCATATTTTTATGGAGAAGAAGAAGAGGATATTGAATTTTCCATCATTAATTGATGAATAAATAATAGTAAGGTGGAAGATTATTTCAGTAGAGTTCGGTGCCTCAAAAAGAAAAGATTAATGTCTCTTTCTAAGTTGGTACTTAGCAATGGGGATTGGTGTCTCCAGTAGGTTGGTGCCTAAATTTTTTTTAGCAGTGGGATTGGTGTCTCTAATGGGTTGGTGCCTACAAATTGATTCACGATGAGGATTAGTGTATCTAGTAGGTTTGTGCTTATAAATTTTATAATAATAATTTTACTTTTGGTTGGATTTGGATAGTAGATCCAAGCCATCCTTTTCTTCATGATTTTCTCCAAAAAGGGTTTCCACATAAATCTTGTGTTTTTTTTGTGTTCTTAATTTTTGATGTTGTGATTGATATTATTGTGATTACCAATTTAAAAAATTAAAATATTACCATATATTGATTCACAGTATAAGCATGTGCTCAATATAAACTAGTACAAAAACCATTACCAATCCATTTCAAAATTGGGATTGACAACATCAGAATCCTTCCATATGGTTTTTTCCATAATATAACATTCAATTTTGACTGGAGCCAAGGTGCTGAGAAGGTGCAGAAGCCAATATTTTCCAACTAGGTTTACCATATGGAATCTAGAGGATATCTAATGTCTTAGAAATATTTTATAGGATTCATTTAATTCAATTTCTCTAACAACCAATTTGGCATGAAAGGTTGTGCTTTGCATGTAGATATCAATAATTCCCATACCTCCTTTATCATGAGGGAGGAACCATATGTATAAATTAATGTGATGGAATCCCCTCATTTATTTATCATTAGACTAGAGGAAATGCCTAAGAATTTTGGCCAACTTATTATTGGAAGCCTTAGAGTGATCCTAGTAGGAAGAGTAATAAGAATGGGTAGCCACCAAGATTTTAGTACAAACATAGAATTTACCTACTAAGGAGAGATCTTTGGAAACCCAATATTCAACCTTGTTTTCACGTAGTTAATGGCATATTGCTAAATATATTTAGGATAATTATAAAAGATAAAATGGGTGCTTAAAATTTTGAATTTTTCTCGTATATTGATTCATTTCCACTTTAAATGGAGAAGCCACTCAGTAATAAGTAGCATTCTTTGTCTAAAACATTGAGTTTTACTCCATTTAAAACTAGACACAAGGGCTAGATAAAAAATATCAAGACACTTCATGGCTTTTAAGAAAAAAAAATCTTACTCTTCAACAATGAGGAAAGTATCATAAAAAAAGTAACCATTAATGATTTGGGATGATTGATCAGGTAAAATAATGCATCAAATAATATCCCACTTACTTCTAGAGGCAATAATATATTCTAAATCTTCTACATAAAGAACATACAAAGCTAGAGTAAGAGGGTAACCTTGATGGATGGAGTGTTGGAGGAAAATACTATTAAATTTGAGACCATTAATATTGAAGTAGGCATATGAATCTTCCAACAATTTTTTTATGACTGAGATAAAGAACTAGAAAAAACCAATAGTATTTAACATAACAAAGATAAAATGCCATTCAAGTTTGTCATAGGATTTTTCAAAGTCCAATTTGATGAAAATGGTTCTATAATGTGAAGCCCTAACCAATTTCATAACTTACAATACAAATATAATATTTTTAAGAATGTATCTACATTTAATAAATCATGTTTATTGTGGTATAAAAATAGTAGGAAGGATTAGATGGAGATAGTTGGAAAGAGCTTTAATAAGGATCCTATATGAAACATTTAACAAAGTAATATGTTGTCATTTGCTAATGAGCTTTGGGTCACCAGCTTTAGGTATGAATATGATATTACCTTAATTGATTATGTCTCCCAAAGATTAATTTTTTAAGGCTTATTTTTAAACTTTAAGCAAATCAATCCCAATAAATTCCCATGTGGCTTTATAAAATTCATAGAGAATATTGTCAAGACTAGGAGCTTTATCATTACTCATGCAATGAAGAACCTTTATGAGTTCAAGGAGACTTAGATGTGCCTTAGAAATTTATTAGTCTATAGTATTTATATTTTGGGGAGCCACATTGAGGTATTATTACATACCTTGGGTTCTTACAATGATTTCCTCCTAAGCTTGAAACAATAATTTATAATGGTATAAAAAAGTAGAGGAAATGTCATGAATGGAGGTGAGCCTTACTTGATCTGACTTGATAAACTTGATCTAGTCTCTACATTGTTTTTCCTTGAGGGACTTAAAAAATTACATTAAATACTTTACTATAATTTTGATCCAATGCATACGAGCACAAATTTGTGCTCCTATGGTAGTATAACCATCTACCATCTTGATTTTGTGTTTTCATGAACCAGCGAGGATCTATAAGTGGTGATCAAAGGGATTATGTTCAATGAGTGATTAAACTCTTTGAAATTCCTTAAGCATAGTTTCATCACCCTATTTTTTGACATGAGAAATTTATTTCCCATAGTGATGGAGAAAGGTGGTGGTGTATAGAATAGCCTCTTTGAACAACTCAATCTAGCTAGAAGTATAAGGTGGATGAGTTGTCAATTTATAAACATCGGTAATAAGATGGATTTATAGGTGGTATGCATATGTAGTCCAAGCATTTTTAAAATTTATTTTTCCATTAAAAATAAAAAACAAAAAAAAAACTATACAACATACTTGGGTCTTCCTACTGTGCATCTGTTATGGGTAGATTTGTTTTATTTTATTTTGGTTGTGTTTTTTATTTGCATTATTTTAAAAAATGGTGGGTTATTTTTTTTAAAGTGGTTGACTTATCATTGAAACTCACATCTTAAAATTTAATTCTTGAGTTAGGATGTAATTTATAGAAATATTTTACAATTTAAAAATTATTATTGAAACTCATCAAAACAAACATTAAATGTACAATAAAAACTATTTAATTTATCAAATAGGAGAAATTTGGGGGTGAATAATTTATTGTGTATTTGGATGATCCAAAACTATACAATAAATCTCTATACTCATCAGTGATTGGTTCTTAAAGATTTCTAAGACATAACTAATGATGTGAATATATACTTTTCTCCATGATAAAAAAATGGTAGGCCAAACTAGCCAAAACCCCTAGTCTTGTGTCCATGTGTGAGCATACTAGTCAAATTAACTAGGAGGTTCATAATATTTACTTATTTACTTTGATGGTTTTAATATCCTTAGAATGGAAGTTTTCATTTTGTCAATTTTATCATTCAACATTCTCAATAATCCATGAGGATGTTCCTCTGATTATAATTTATGGGAATATTAATGTGCAAAACAAATTTGAATGTATTAGTTATTCTATGGTTATTCCTCTTAGAATTTTCAAAGTTATTATGGGCATGTGGTGGCTCTAAATTTGTTGTAAAAATAGGTACACTCATGACACTTTGAGAAGAATTTTTTCTTTGTAATATAAACATGTTGAAATATTTTGGTCATTATCTTGTTGAAACTTGGCTGCAACACTAAAGGAAGTTTAAATAATGTGAGTTACTCATTACACTTTTTTCTTACTAAATTATGTGTATAAAATGTAGGAAGTAGCCTTTAAGTAACTTTGATTCCATCATGTCCCTATAAAATAAGTTAAATGTTAAGAAATATTTGAATTTATATTAGCAATTATTGATATGCAAGAAATATTTGTGGTAATATTTGACCTTTTTTTTCTCTTTTCCAGTGTTACCATTTACTACACACCTACCCCCATTTATCTAATTAAATTTATGAATGTAGAAGGTGATCCTTAGGTAACCATAATATTTTTTCCATTCATTATGATAGAGATTCATCCCACTAAATTTTGTTTTATTTACCTCCATAAATTCATTTCCCACATTAAAGATGGTATTTTTTGTTAATGCATATTCCATTAGAAAAAATTATATCTTATTTATTCATGGCTCTAGTTTTGTTTCATATAAATATACCTAAATCAAGGGGAAATATTTCAAGATATTCATATTTTTAGCAATGATTTTTCACATTTTCCACTTATCCCAAAATTTTGATTGTTTAATTTCTACATCAAATTTTTGATTTGACAAACTGGCTATAGGGGAATTCAATTTTTTATGTTTGTCATATCCCAAAAAAATAAACCCATGAAATTTCAAGCATTTTAAAGATGTGTATCTGAATTCCAAAAATAATACTTTCACATGTATATTTAATACCATCAATTTAAATAAATGACATGTACATGACTATTTATAAACTCATTTTGGTAACCATCGTAATATTTTAACCACATTTAGGTTAAGTGATAAATACCATTTCAAATAATAACCTCATAGTTATATTCTTTGGCCATATTTAATAACCTTATGATTTTGAGGCTTTCATCTCTTCGTATTAACATAGCAGCAAAGGAATACTTAAGATAGAAATAGATCTATTTACTCAACTAGTCAAGATACTTGATGTAAATCTAGGGTTTAATTTAAATTCTCACCACTTAATTATATAGGATAAGAGTGTCTTTAACTTATTTTTACAACATATTTATAATAAATAAGATATTAGATTTTCAAATTTATTAACAACTGTATCACCAATACTTTTAGAGCTTATGGACTAGTCATTTATGAATAACCTATAAATTTGAAACATTCATTATTCTTGCTAAACTCAAATTATGCAAAGTAGTCTATCGAGTAATAACCAAGAGAATAGCACATTAGTGTTTTATCTAACATTAATATTTTTTAGTAATGTCGTTAAGATTTTAGTCTTCCTTGATAATGTAAGACTTCAGTCTCAGTCTATTGTCCAATTTTAATCATGGACTACACATGTCATGACATTCCATATATAATTCATTGAATAATCAAACATGCTTAGTGATTTTATTTTATTAAATATTTACATGATGTTGTCTTAATAATGTTAGGATTTCACCCATTTATCTATATCCTTAAATATTAATCATGTTTAAGAAAAATAACCTAAGGTCTCATAAAAATAAGTTCAAATAATTACTTAAAGAACTCGTAATATTTACCAAAACATCCCTCATGTTAACCATAAATTATTTTATTCATTTTCATCTATGATTCTAATCATTTGAATATCCATTAAACTAAGGTTCATTATATCTACTAACCTAAAACAAGTTTTATTTTGATACCATAAAATCACTTGTGGTTCAATTCTTGGAAGGAAGATAACACCTACTTTTATAGTTATTATACATGATTCCATTAATAGATAAGTCAATGTCATAGTGAATAATGAAACACTACCCTTGCCTTTTTTTACATCTTTTATAAACATGAATAGGCTTATTTTTAACCACCCAACTCAATTCAACTTCTAATTACTTAATTTAGGTTTTATGAAAGGCATCTCGTAAATCTAAGTCCATTATAAAGCAATAATTCTGTAGGGTTTCCATAACAAGGTATCCATGTTTACACCCCAAAATAATGATAAAAGTACTTAATATATCAAATCATTAAGTCTACTACTATGATACTAACATTTTCTACATTATTTCATTTTTATAATATAAAATAATATATTATAGAGTATATAATTTTTAAGGTGAGCTACAATATTGTTCAATGTATGTCACTTCATATTAATATAAAAAATAAAAAAATAAAAAAATAAAAAAAATCAGCAAACATGTCATTGTAAAAGAGATGAAACTAGAATATAAGTTAATATAATTATTCTTATTATTCCAAGTGATTATATCAACACTCATCTTTTTATTACAAGATCAATATGCTCTTACTAAAGAATGCATCAACCTAGTAATAGATATCAAAACCAAACCCCATAATGATGTCCACTCTCTACAATTAAGGTAAGTTTCAATGAAATAATTCAACATACAAAACATACCTAACCAAGTCATATTCATTCACCAATTTTTTCCCATTGTGAAACTATTATCCACAATAATTTTACTAAAGGTTTCAACAAACATGCAAAAAAAACCCAAATAGCCAACCAATCCATAGTATATTACATTGTCAAGAATTTGATAAAAGAAGTATGGAGAATAACATAATGAACTATTGAAGTAAGATGATTCAAGTGTGTATTTTTAGAAATGATTATATACTCAAATTTTATCTAGACATTTTTTCAAACATAATATTCATGTATATATCATCTCTTATGATGAATACGAAGGCTTAACAAACCAAAAAATATGAATAATATAACTCATCATTTTTCACATACTACATAATAAGTTTACATAATTAAGAGATGTTATATACTTTCATATGTAGAATTTTTAAAATATAGTAATTTAATCCCTTTCAACTAAAAAAATAATCATCCAATCTAGTTACCATTGATCAAATTTCACTTACAATAAGAAACAATGCCAACTATCAATTACTATGCAATAATCATAATCAATGAATGTTACAAGACATACTACAATTGATATTAGGGTTTAACCCTAACACAAATATTAAATTTTATCATAAATAAATCATTTAAATCCAAAAAAAATTACATAAACATGATTTTTATTTATAGACCAATTCTCCAAATAATAATTTGAATTAATATTGTTCAAAAAGCTAAAAACTTGTCCAAAAACAATTACATTTTAAGCATGCAATTTAGCTAAGATAATATCCCAAATAATCATTAATAATTTCAAGGATTTCCTTATGTCTTAATAATAATTTTTGACATATTACAATGATTTAATAATAACCAAATGCCTTTCCTTAACAATACATGCATATAAAAATCACATAGAAATCATATGTGCCTTTAGTTATAACAACTGAATTAAAGAATCAACTATATAAACAAAATCATAGTTTCATATATATCACAAGTAAACACAAATTAATAATAAATTACTACCCTAATATATATTTGGCTTATAATTAAGCAACAAGTACAGTAGGGTCATTTCAAATAGTGGTTTTGACATGAAATTCCTTCAAATACATTTTTGTTCACAATAATAATTATATCAATTCAATGTTTATTTTAATGCCTCCAAAGGTCATTGGAACTTTCAAGTCTTTACATAGTCAATAATAAAAATAAATAAACATGGTTTTCTAAACTATAAAAATAATTTGAAACATGAACACAATTAATCAATGGTATAGCCTTATCCTATCCACCCCAACCATTAGTCCAGGGTTTCAATAGGTTATATGATGGAGATTAAAAAACATAAAATAAAATGGAATATGAGATTTTATAGATTCATTCTACCACTACAGGGTTTCACACCAAATAAACTCACAACATAAGCACATAAAATAATATAATAATTTCAAAATGAGTAACATTTTTAAATAAGTCTCTAACAAAAATTCACAACTTGAAAATATGATGCTAAATCAAATGGCATAATTTAAAAAAAACATGATAAACAAAAAACATAGTCTCCAAAAAGGATGTTAAATCAAATATCACAATATCATAACAAAATGTTAAATCAAATATCCATCTTAACAGAATTTTCAACATTACTACATCAACATAATATATAAAGGGTGAAATGAGACGAAAGTAACAAAAATCCATCAGGGATTTTGCAAGAAAATAGTTAGTTTACCCATTCAAACAACATTTCAATTCCATTAACTTTGCATAGTAACTATTCACCCTAAAACACTTATAGGGTGATGGGGAAGTTATAGAGAGGTTTATGCCCTTTTTAAACTCACACATCCACCATCATTTGTGTATTTATTTTTCACATTAGCAACTATGCAAGCCAAAAATAGAACCACAAGTAAAACCACTTACTTCTATATGAATGAAATATACCTGATATTACTTTCTATAATATTCTTATTATTTCTTTCTTTTTCCTCTTATTTTTATTTCACAAAACCTTTTTATACTTCTCCATCGAACCACATTCAACCTTAGCCATTTTTAACTTCTTCCATTCCACTACTACCATATTAATGTAATTGTAGTGATGAGTTAAAGTCTCACTCATTTTTCATGACTATCATCCTCTTATAGACTAAACCCTAATCATTCTTCTCCTTTCTATAACTTCTAGTACATGGTTTTCCAAAATAAAACAAAACTCCAAAAAATGAAATTATTTCATTATTCATACAAGTCACAAAAACCCTAATCAATCGATTAGGTCATTTGACTAATGCTTAAATGTCAACCAAAATAATATTATCACCTAAGATCCAACAATGAGATTTTCAATAATATCATAACATTTGAAAAATATCATTACCTTGGTCAAATTCTATACAACACATGCCAATGCATGGTCATAAACATATTTTTCAACATAATGATAGATCCTTAATACAATCATATAAACCATGACTAAACTTACTCAAGTATGCATAGTCTACAAAGTTAAGTAAAAAACAACCTTAACAAACTATAACCATTGTGATAAGTGGTTAAGATAGAATATTAAAGTAATAAACTTTAAAAAATAAGATCATATCCTAAAACATAATGGCATAATTGGTTATAATCTAATGATAACACAAATTTAAAAATATCAAATAATTAAACACAACACTAGTTTTTCACAACAAAAGATAATATAGAAGGACATGGTGGATGGAATGGATCTTAGTTTTCCCATTTTCCATTTATCTATATGAAACTAACATATTTTTCCTATAATATATTCTAAGATTGATCCTAACTCATCTCACATGGTTGTTACTTTCAACCATCAAAGGTATTAGTTTGAAAACAATATATAAATAATATCATTTACTAAATAGAAATATAATTATTCATATATATGCATAATTCAGATGTAACTGTAATAACACAATGCATGTAATAAACATTAAATTTATCCATAGTCCAAAATGTCTCATCAAATTAATATAACAAAACACATTATTAATATGACATCCACCCCCCTTAAGTAAGGCTTTGTCACATGGCCTAAACAAAGAGGTGAGGATAGTGTTGCCTATAAATAATTTCATCTTCCCAGGTGGCATTGTTATCACTTAGTTGGTCCCATTGAACATGAACTTGATTTATATTTATGTTTCATATATTAATGTTTTGATGGTTTGTAATCTTGATTGGGTATATTGATGGTAAAAAATTCCACACCAATGAATCAACCTTTTCTCCTATTTTGAAGGTTAAGATGGAATCGTACTAGTTTAATTGTAAGGGTCTAAAAAACGAGAATTGATTTTAAATATGTGTAGAATGGTTTTTTTAAGTTATAGTGATTAATGTGTTCAATAATAAATCTAAATTAAGTTTATATAAATCAATCAAACATAACATTGTTATCGATCATGTCTTGAGGAAAAAAACTTATAAACAATTCTCTAATCAAAACAATCTATTCATCGTTTCAATGTATTATTAATCAATCTCAATCAAATATAAATTGTCATCTAACCTATCCAATAGAGTAAATATTATGAGTCAGGTAATCCCTTTAAGGATAGAATATTCAAATTTGTTAAAAGTTGTATTTTATAAGCAAGTTCAAACTGTAAGGAAGAAAGTAATCTAGATTGACTAAGAAAAGAAAAAAGTCCTAATAGAAAAAGAAAAATACTTAAATCCAATCTAAATGTTAAATCTAATTAAGAATTAAAGACTATTTTTAGTAGATTAAAAATTAATAAAATTAGAATGTTAAAACTATGGTAACAAGAAATCACGTTAGTAGATTAAGAAACTACAAACAAGCTAAACCTAAGAGTAATAGAATAAGACTGACTAAATAAACTGAATAACAAACTAAACAAAAATAGAAAGGTAAACTAAAATGAAATAAAAATAGAGATTGCAAGACTTGGAAAAAGAATCAACCTAGAGTAAATGAAAGATAATTTTATTGAGAAACAAAATGGTTATGATTATAAATAGACTTTAAAAGATAATAATTTACAATCAAATATCAACAAAATGTCATAAAATGTGATGTATTCATTATTGTTCAGGTCAAGTACAAGGAGTTATGATCATATGATTACATATATGCAATCATCAAAAGATATTAAATCTTGATAAACTTCAAATAATCAATTTTTGAAATAAATAAGATACTTAGATATGTCTGTGTTAAACAAGCAGATTACTTCCCTGCCTGAGAATGTATTTTTTGGTCTATCTACAAATACTTATTTAATCTCATAGATGCTTTCATAGAAAAGGAAAGAAAGATGAAAAACTTTCAAACTTTAGATCTCTTACATATTTGTATATATTTCTCACCTTTATAATGTGTCTTTAATTTGCTTATAAAGTAATTCATCTTGCAGATAGCTATAAAACAAGCTACAACTAACTTTAGTTAGTTGTTGTTAAGTTTAATCTAATTTTAAAAGGTAAATTAGTTTAATTTATAAATTAACTTTATAAATTGAGACCTTAAATAATACATCAAATTAGATTAAATAATAGGCCAATAACATTTCTAATAGGTAGGGACCCATTACTTATTTATAACAAATTAACAAATCATTAACAAAATTATTGTGTAATCAAATGATTAATATGACCATCTCTAATTATTTGTCTATTTTTATAATAAATAAAAATTATAAAACATAATCATAGAAACATCATGAATATTTTATCATGACAACAAATCAAATACTAAAACCATTGAAATAACACTTTATCATTAAAATTTTGTTCTAACATGCTTTGACTTTTTGCTTTCCAAAATTCTCGTTATATTAAAGGAATACTAAGAACTATCAAAAACATATAAAAACTACCAAATCATCTAAAATATCAATGATCACATATTATACATAATTTTACATGTAAATTTGTCAAATTATATTGATAAACTATCTTTAATCAAATGCTCAAAACCCTTGTGCAATCATATGAGCTATTAAAAATACAAAGAACAAACCCTTAAAAATCATGCAACTAATATCGTTGTATAAATCCAAAAGAATCATTTTTATGCAAGTAACCCAAAGCCTTGTATCATAAAATCACACCTAAATATTTTTTACACCAAATGATAATAAAATTGAACTTGAATGCATGCAAGTGTGTAACTTTCATTTTATTTGAAAAATACATGCAAAATATTATTCATATGAGTGATTTCAAATAGTATCAATAAATAAATTAGTATTAAGATGACATTCAACACCTATATATTAAACAACCACATGTTCATAATTTACATGTAATATCATTTGATCCTCATTATCATATTTATATCAAAATAAACAACTAAGATTTTAAAATACTAAATACCCACATTTATTGTACTAGATTCAAGAGTAGAAATAACAATCTTTTATCATACCAAGAAATGAGACTTGTTTTCCACATCGATTTGATAATAAAAATTATCTGTTTATAGGATTTTAAAAATAAACATTCCTTAATCTTGAATCATTTTCTAATTTTAAAAAAAATGATAATTTAATGTATTTTTATGGAATCTTAAATTTGACGTCAAAATGGTCATCATTCTGCATAGTTTTATGTCTGCAATGACAGTCATTTGGTCGTCAACTTTAACCACATAAAATTTTATGTAGGTGATCATTTCTATAACTTTGGTTAGCAAGGTAGCATTTCAAAATTAAATAAATTACTCAAAACTTTTCTTTTAAAACAAAACTTTGAAGATCATAAGTTCAACTCAAATTTATAGGAATAAATCTAGAGTGAATGCAAATCACAAACTCTCAAACCCATTACTTCTAATCACATCATCAAAGTGAATTTATCTCTTGCATCACTAAAAATGTTTTGGTAAACAAACATAACCATCAAGTAATGAAACTATAAAAAAAAACCATTTTTAACATAAAATAACATGCAAGCAACAAAACCCAAGAGGATCTTCAATGGATACAAAATGTATATGCATTTACATAATGTTTGGCTTGTATACATGTTTAAACTGATCAAAATGGAACATACTTATAGTTGATAAAAATTATCAACTCATTTTAATGAAACATATATTTTTAACCTTGTTAATAGTTGCTCAAGTTCTCATAAACTATTTTGATAGAATCTCCCTTCCGAACAAGATATCACTTCCAAATGAAAATAACTAGCCATATTAAGTCATCTTTTCTAAATGCTTCTACATTAAAAAACACTAATGATGATATTTTTCATCAAATTTCCCACCAAATTATCTTTTTCCATTGTTATTTTATTTATTTTTTGCTGATAAATCCATGCACAACTACAAGATAAGGACGTGTTCACTAAATTGTGAAGATCTAGCATATCAAGATATCAAATATATCATAGATTCATGATTAATTCCAAAACTCTTTGAATTAATTAAATCCTTATAAACCATCACCTTAAATCACCTCATCTCATTAAATATCAAAATAACCAAAGGATTACCAATATATTACTACATAATACTTACAACATGAGGACCAAATACCATTGTCAAAGATATCAATATGGTAATACAAACCTACCATATTATCAATACTATAGATTTTAATCATAACATTATAAAATATTATAAATGAAAACTTTATCCAATAGTCTTGAGATGATACTATTATCAAAGAACCAAGTAACATGTCATGATAGGGTTACCTTGCATGGCATTACGGTGAATCTCACTAAGGAATTCATAGCAAAGGTGACGGGGCTTCCAATGGAGGGAATAAAATTTTCAAAGAAGACAAGCATTTCCAATGAGGCTTTTTGCAAATTCCCTAAAACGGATGCTGAGGAGCAGCAACTGGAAAAAAGTGGAGATTTTTTTGAATTGGAGCATATTAAGGGAATCTGGAGGGACGTCTTATGCTGCATTCACAAGTACTTCATACTTGATGGAAGAAGCAAAAGAGTCCACAAACTTCACTTTGTATTTCTCAATCACTTCAGACACAAAGTAAGAATCTCCTTTCCTTTTTATCTATGTTTTCCTTGCTCTAAAGTCTGTTTGCTCATAGGAAAAAGGAATCTCATCCCATCCTACATGAGGGGTTAATTCTTATAATTGAAGGGCATTGCAAGAATAAAGCCATTGTAAAGAATCCTTATTTGGGAAAATACAAGGACCTACGGAGTAATAAGAAAGAAATAGTAAAAGGGAATGAAAAAGCTAAATTCAAACTCCCAAGCGTCAATAACCAGACTGCTGATGAGGAAATAGAGTGGGAAAGTTCTGAAAACACTGGGGAGGAGAGTCTGGAGGAAGGAAGAGTAGAAAGTGGGCATTCAAGTTCCAGTGAGGAAGAAGTGCAAGATAAGAATGAGAAAGGAGTCACTATAGAGGAAAAGTCTGAAAACAGCAATCATGAGTCTAAGGAAAACCAGCAAGTGGTTGAGGAAATTGATAAAGATCTAGATGATCCTACTGTGGACCCTAATCTAATTAATGAAAAGGAAAAACTAGTTCAGGTTGCTAACCAAATATTGGAAATGGGAGCTCAAGTAAAGGAAGTAACAAAAATGTAAGCCCTACTGAAATAAAGGAATAGAAACGAATGGAAACGGAGGACTATATTGAAGAAGTTGGAAGCAGTCCTAAAAAGAACACAAAAGATTGGAGTGACAAAAGGCAGAATGATGAACCTACTAGATTGGCCAATTCTAAAGCTGATGTTACTCTTCAATTCAATTTATGGACGTATAAGGAGATAATGGAAATCAATAAGAAAATGGAAATAATGAAGGGTAAACAGGAGGCAGTTTGGAACAAAATCAATAACATGGAAAGGCAGATGAGGGATATTCCCATAAAACTCAAAGATTATGAGAACAACCTAAGGGAACTCATAAAGGAAAGTAGAATAAAGATGGAGGAGGTAACCTCTAGCATTTGTGCTGCTGCTGTAAACATTTGAAAAAGAGCAAATGAGGAAATCAAAACTTTGGAGGGGCCTAGCAAGAGAACTAGACAAATCTCAAGAAAGAAATCAATGCAAGAGGGATCTACGCAGGTGACTGCTACCATCCAGGACACTATTGTGAAAGGTAAGGAAGTAGTGAAGATGATATTGGAACTAGAAGAATAGTTCCTGGTTCTTTTAGTTGGTTTTGCTAGTTGGTTGTGTTTTTTGGTCTTGGTACCTAGTTTTTTGAACTTTTACTATGGAGTTTCCAGGTCTCTATAAAACATGGGGTCTATCTTTGGTTGTTCATTTGTTAGCTTCAGGTCTTTGTATCTTGGTTTTGTTACTTTGGTGAAGTAGGCTTTAGGCTTGCCTGTGGACGTTACTGTTTTATCTTTTTCCTTTTGTTCAAGGTTTTGGGGTCCCTTCAAAACCTATTTTTACCTTAATCTAAAACATGTCATGTATACCAATCAACACCGAGGTAGACTTTAAATGAGAATCAAGAAAAAATTGAGTCATTTGATATGAAATGTTATCACTGAGTTCACATTACTTGAAGATTTCATTTGAAAGACTTACAATTTCTAAAACTATCTCTAAATTGAATTACAAACTTATCATTATAAAGAAAGTAATTATAACATTATATCTATTTAAAAAATATAGGTTATCAAATTCACTTGAATTATTATTGTGAGTGTTAATCTAAAACCAATTAGAACATAATCATATATCACATCCAATTACAAGAAAATGAGAAATGATTGTTAATTGTTTAAATAAGATGGCCCCCACCATTTACAATTTTAGACTTTATGACCAATGTCATTAATATGTCTAAACCAAATATGTCATGACTTTAATAAAAGGGGGGGTGCTAAAAATAGGCATAATATGGTCTAACTGAATCATCTTCTCATCCACCACTTTGGGATTATTCAATCTAAAATATGGAATGAATTAAAAAAATATTTTCTTAATAATGCCACATGAAATACATCATGTATTCTAGATAAATGGGGAAGATATAAGTGGTATGTAATAGAATTGATTTTTTCCACATTATCAAATGGACCAATAAAATATGGATCACATTTGGATGCCTTGTTGAACTTAATGAAACTTTTATATGCTTTTATTCTCAAAAAGACCTAATCCAACACTTCAAATTATCTTGGTGATCTATTAAGATCAACATATATGATTTATCTATAAATGACACCTTTCAGCCTTTGGTAAATCAAATCCATTTGTTGGTCATATTATTACAAAGTCTTTCATCCTAAAAATACTTGATTTTCTAGACCATTCCAATCAAGTGGAGTTTTACATTTTCTCCCATACAAGGCTTTTAAATGTGCCACCTTAATGATAGAATGATAAGTATTGTTGTATGTGAATTCAACCAAATGAAGGTAAACTTCCCATTTATACTTATGGTCCATCACATACATCCTTAACATATCTTTCACTACAATTTTAGTTTGGCCATCCATTTTTAGATGATACGCTAAATTGAATTTTAATTTTATTTCAAATGTAATAGTCAAAGTTTGCCAAAATTTTAAAATGGATAACTTTTATTAATGTGAGATAATCACTTATAAAACACCATGAAGGTTAAAATTCTCCTTCACAAACATTTTATCAAGTGTGGAAGCATCATCAGTAAGATTTCTTGCAATCAAATAAGCAACCTTGGTCAGTTTATTAATTACAATGAGAATTATATCATGTCTAATTTGAGACTTAGGTAGCCCCAAGATTAAATCCATTCAAATCATATCCCATTTCCTTTTTGGAATAAAATTAAGGTATATCAAACATCCTAGATATAAATTTTTAAACTTGACATACTGATATTCCAAACATTTTGCTACAAAGGTATCTACACATTTCTTCAATTGTAACCAGAAATATAACTTTTTTAGCTCATATGTAATTTTTATGACACCAAGATGATTAAAATGAGGTGTAGTGTGCACTAAATTTAGAACTTTTTCCCTTAGATTTACATAATTAGGAACATATATTCTACCTTGATGACTCATAAGTCCATTTGATTCCAAAGTGGAATTAATAACAATTTTGTTTTTCTTTAGTCAAATTAGCATAATTTTTTTTACATTCTAGGTTAGTTATTTGTTGATTCAAAACATAATTTTTGAATTTTGACCTCAAAATAGAAATTTCAAAAATGTAAGTTTTTCTTCTAAGAACATCAACGGATATATTTTTTTCTTAACTTTTACGTATGAAATAGCAATATCAAAGTTGCTAATAAATTATAACCACCTCCTTTATATTTCATTAAACTCATATTGAGTGAATAGGTGTACTAAACTATGGTGATCAAATTTTACTTTAAAGTGCTTCCTAATTAAAAAAAATCCATTATTTCAATGCATGAACCACATTTTCTAGTTCAATATCATGTGTTGGGTAAATCTTCTCATGATTTTTGAGCTTTTAGGACTCAGTCAACCACTTTTCCATTTTGAGTCAAAAAACCCCCAGTACCCACTTTATAAAGAGTATCACAAATTTCAAAGTTTCCATTTGGATCTGATATGACAAGGATAGGAGCTAAAGTTAACAATTCTTTCATATTTTTAAAATCTAATTCACATTGTGGGGTCCATTTAAATTTACTTGCCCTATTTTACAAATAAATAAAAGAACTAGAAACCCTTGATAATTATTTTAAAAACCTATAATAGTAACTATACAACCCCATAAAGCTACACACTTCATGCACATTATTAGGTGTAGGCCTCTCATTAATAGCTACAATCTTTGTAATATCAATAAAAAGACCTTATTTTAAAATTATATGCCTTAAATAGTGAATATTACTTTGATATAATGAGCATTTTGAAAATATACCATACAACTTATGTTGCCCTAGTCTTTTAATACCAAGCACAAGTGTTTCTCATGTTTTGCCTCATTCTTAGATCAAATAATAATATCATGAAGGATGAATATAAAAAATAGGTGTAATAAATCTCAAAACACATTGTTCATTAAGTTCATAAAAGTAAGAGGTATGTTAGTTAGACTAAAAGGCATAACAATGAACTTATAATGCCCATACTTTGTTTTAAATGTTTTCTTATGAATATCTTCCTCTTTAATGTAGAGTTGGTTTCACCTCAATTGAATAACTATCTTTGAAAACATAACCTCATCCTTCATTTTATCAAATAGGTCATCAATTTAAATGGTGGGGTACTTATTATTGATAGTGACTTTATTCAACATGTGGTAGTCAATGAAAAGTCTCAAGGTCTGATCCTTCTTCTTGATGAAGATAACCTAAGCTCCCTAAGATGATACACTTTGTCTAATCCACCCATTTTCCATTAGATATTGTATTTTTACCATGAGTTATTTTAGATATGAAACATTCATACTATATGGAGATTTATATGTAGGCACATATCTTGGTACAATATCAATGAAAAAATATAAATCTCTCTAAGGAGGCAAACTTAGAAGATCTTCAGGAAATACATCCTAGAGTTCTCTCAAGACAAGATAGTATTTCAGAGTAGGTTCATTTTCCTTCGGGAGTTCACTCATCTACATAGATTAAATTTTTCATCCTTTTATAACCACTTTATTTAATTTTAAGGCAAAAAAAACCTTCTTGGCTACTGGCCTCATGATACCTTAAATTTCTAATCAATTACCAATATCATCAAGATATTGTATTATTTTGATAAAAAATTTAAGGTTTATTTGATGTTGTTTCAAATAATCCATGCCTAGAATCAGCTCATAAAACCTTGTAGCTGACAAAAATAGGTTTATTTGAGTCTTAAAGACTCTTAGGTCTAGCTCAGTTTACTCTAGATATTCCAAAACAACCACTCTTTTCCATGTGCTAAAATCTACCTCCCATCCTTTCCTAATAAAGAGGATTTATTTTTGCACTTAAAATCAATTTTAGGTGAAATAAAACTATCAGTTTCACCAAAATAAATTAAAATAACCAAGGAAAAATCAAAAATTATACCTTGGATTTCAATTGGAATAAACTATAGCTTTGTATTTTTTATTGACAACAACATATACCCAATGATTTCACAGTTGATTACCTCATAACTAAAGAAAAATATTTTCATAATGGTTATAATTTCATTATTAACACTCCATAATAACTTTTGGAGGCAAGGGTAAAATATTAGCTTCTTTAGTTGGGCCATAATAGTTTTTTTTATAATGATTATGGTTTCTATTGTTAGCTTTAAAAAATTAATAGGTTTGAAACCTCTATTTCATCTTGAAAATTTTTAGCATCATTTTTGTTTTTCACAAATCTTTTATTATGATCATGATTATTAAAAAAATTACCTACAAGAGGGATTGGTGGTTTAGGCTTACATTGTAGCCTACTATTCTAATATTCTTGCCATGCTTTTTTGAGGGATTTTTTATTTTCTTATTCATGATGTACAAATTTAATGGAAATAAATAGGGTGGGTGGGTTTATCATATTCACATCATCCATCAACACCTCATTATATCCTAATATAAATTTAGTTACCTAGGTTTCCTCATCATGCTTATAATTTACATAACATAGGAGGCAGAAAAACATTTTCTCATATTCTTGAATAATCATAGTTCCCTAGTTCAGTAGCTAGAACTTTGTAATCTTTTGTTCTTTAAAAATACCACTCAAGTATATATTCCTACACTACCTCTCAAAATTCCCCCAAGAAAGATTCATTGGGCCATAACCCTTAAGGTCACACAAATAGTTTCACCATAAGGCAACACCACTTATAAACTAGTAGAATTCTATACGAGCCTTGATATTAGAGACCATATTATGTAGGATGAATTATTTTTTGTAGGTTTAATAACCAAGCCTTTGTATATTCTCTATATTCCTCACTATAATACATAGGATCTAGGAGTTTCTTAAGCTCCTTAATAATATGATCCACAATTTCACATTATCTTGGGTTCTCACCCCTTAACTCATCCCTTTGTTTCTCCTCCTACTCATATCCTTCTTGTAGGATTTCCCAATGGGTTAATATTTGGTCATATGCTTCCATATAGGCTTTTATGTTATGAATTTCACCCAAAATGTCATCTATAAAAATATTATGACCAACTTAGTCATTTTGGGCATTACCACCAGTACCATTCTTTCCCTTAGTATTGTTATTGATATGACCAGTCTCATCAACATTATCATCATGACCATGGTTATCAACAACATTGATTTTTAAAAAAATACTTTGTTGGCCCATGTTCTTTCCATACTAAAAGACACCAAAAACATGTTAAACCCAAAATTTACCCAGAGTTCCCTACAGTAGAACTAGGCTCTGAGAGCAAATGTCACACCCCTAAAAATTAGCCCACAAAATTTTAGGCATTTTTAAGATGTGTATTTAAATTAGAATAACAATAGTTTCACATTTATATTTAATTCCATCAATTTAAATGAATGTCATATACATGATTGTTTATAAACTAATCATGGTAACCTCTTATTTATTTTAACCACATTATAGATAAGTGGTTAACACTAATTCTAATAATAACTTCATGATTATATTTCTTGTCTATATTTAATCACATTATCCTTATGAGGTGATGTAAATATGATGCCTACACTCTCCTAATTCTTATCCCTAGATCTTATATGTGTCTTTAATCCCTTAATCTGACCTTTGATTAGATTTCTTGTCACAGGTGCTTTGCTTGTATCTTGACACCCTTGATCAATTCTTAGCTTTTATAGGCTCACGCCTCCTTTCATGAATATAGTCCTCCTCTATATATTATTAACATGTCTCCATTTATCTCTTAAACTATACTATTCACTCTCACATACTTATCACCAACATCATCCTCTCATACACACTCTTCAAAACTCCATTCTTCATTATTCATTCAAACTTACTCATCCCCATATAGCTTCTTAGGCCTAAAAGCCTAAGTCATTATTAAAATATTATTTAATCCATAAATACTAATCCCATGGCCATTCATATACCTATTTTAACTTCCATACATCTCTAATCAAATAACACATTCTCTAAGCAAGAACTCTCCAACCATCCACTCGTTTTCTCTTAAGGCATATATGTTTGTAGCCTTATTTTAGCATAAATATAATAAGTGTGAAAAATATAAAAATATTAAAATAAAAATTAATAAATTTTTAGATACCCATTATCCCCTTTTATCTTCATACAAATTTTCAAGACCCATATCTCAAGGTAGACCACCTAACTCAACATACCTCTCTGGTAATTAGGTCTCTTTAGGCCTAGTGTAATCCCATAGTCTTAGTGACCATACTATATTGAATTATACAAACCAAAAACATCATTAATACTATATTTATCATTTAATTATATCAAACTACAAATTTTGGCTGGTGTAAACAATAGTTATGCAAGTTAAAAGTTAAAAACCCTATACTAGGTTTTTGCCAAGCATGTACAAGGATGAGAGCTATCAAAATGGTATAAATTAATTTATAAACAAATTAAATCACTTAAAACACTTTTATAATTTATTACCTTCCTATCTCCACCTTATCTAATGGTTTTTATGTCATGAACAATAATAAAAAGGCTCTTAAACTCAAATTTGCAAAATTTCAAGTCTAGTTTCAAGACTATGTCAAAACATATAAAGGTCTAAGTTAAATTTTGCATTAAAAATTGGTTTTATGAGAATTAAATAGGATAAAAATTATTATAAATAGACTCTATGACACTCATAACACCTTAAAACTCTTTAATGAAGCTCAAAACAAATACTTTGTTGTCTTTCTCCTTGACTATGCAAACTAGGGGTGCTTCAATTTGATGATACTTTATATTTTCACTTTAATATATACAATATGTTTATATTAAAAAAATAATAATTAATAAAAATAAAACACATCACTTGAAGTTTTATAACTCATTTACATTTAATATATACTATTTCAAAACACCTTTTTATTCAATTCTCTCAAGCATATATACAGTCCATGTATAGAATATTGTAAGGCAGATAGAGTTCATTAGTTTTTTATAATTTATTGATATTTATCCACATTTTTTATTACATACCTACCTAATATCCCTCACTCTAGTAACTCACATGAATTTATCACCCTCTTTTTTCCAACTCCACATAGGGTGGTAGTTACAATACCAACATTATTGGCTTACATTTATTTATAAATACTTTCACATTTAAATACCATTCACACACATTCATATTAAATTATATTACTTTACACAAACATTACACAACATTAATATTTCATGAAAGACCAAAATTCCACTCCAAAGCCTAGACACAAATTTAAATTTTCCTTTTTGGCAAGAAATTCCAAATGGCTAAAAACACATAGAAACAAAGACTTATAATGACTCTAAAACATCCTAATGGTCCCTATAATACTTATACTACCCATATAAAACTAAAAATGGCCACTCATGAACTTGAAAACATACTAAAAACCTCATATACCTTGTGATGATCTACATCATTCTCCCTAAGTGGGAAAATTTGAGCTCCTACTCAAATGCACCTTGTCTAAATTATAATTTGTTTTCAAATTATTTATCCTATAATTTTTTGAGCTCCTTTTCCTGATATTCCTCTTGTATTTATCATTTCTCCTTAGCTATTTATTTTGCCTTTGTCTCCTTACCTTGTCTTGACTCTTTAGCAACTCATCCTCTACCTTCATGAAGTACATGCTCTTATGAAACTCTTTATCCACTTCATATTCCATCTCATCCATCTCTAAATTATATTCATCATATTATACCTCAAATTATTGGTTCTTATTCATCACTCCTACTCCTACTCCTACTCCATAGCTTCTTTCTTCATTTCTCATGCTTGGTTCATGCACTTATTACTAATCTAGCTTCTTACCAATGTTTTCTTATTTATCTTCATGATCTAATTGATTCTTATTCATCTTCACCCTTGTCATATTATAATTTTTATCCTCTTTGGTTTCCTCTTCATGATACTCTACCTTCTTCTGGTGAATCTTCTCATAACCTCCTAGCTCATCTTGCATTAGCATCTCCTTAACCAATTTAAATTCATCATAACATAACATTTCTTGGCATCATTTCCTCTTAATATCATCATGCATACCTTTAAATAACATATATACAACATTACCAATTGAATAGACTAACTTCTTACATTTCTCTTTCTTCATTTTCTTGTTCTCTTACTCACTTGTTTGTAGTTCTCCTTCCATTGGTATACTACTTGGATTGGTTTTTGGGCTAGGACTACCTTATATTTTCTCTCTCAATTTTATATTTCTCTTACTCTTTCCTTACATCTCCTTTAGACTAATATTGTCCTCCTACAAACATGTTTTGTTCATCCAATCATCCCCTTTGTGAGGAACATATCTATCCTCCTCTTTCCTTGGCTCTATCATGAGCTCTTGTGCTTCATTGATTCTTTTATCCATGTGACCATGGATTTACTCCCTCTCTTGTATTTCCATACCTAGACCACCATAATTATTATATATCAAATTACACTTATGAGATTATATAGTCTCTTCAAGGATCTCATGGTCATTTTCGTTCTTTATTGCTTTTTTATTCTTCTTCTAAGTCTCTCTAGGCATCCATTTCATCTTCTTGAGTTATTTATCATGTCCTCTTAACCTATAATATTTACTTGTAACATTATATACCCATACTTGTTATTTTATCAACTCATAAGATTTTATGCTTAGTTTACCTTGGCTTGTTACTTGGTTTCATTCACCTTGCACCAATGCTTATCCATCTTATTACTGCAACTCATTGCTTGATTATAATTTCCTACCCTTATGTAACCAAAAAATTTATATTTTTGAAGTTTTCCCATGGGTAACATTCTCATTATCTTAGACATATTCTCTTCTTCATCTTGTAATTATGCCTATATTTATTATATGATAGCTTGTAACTTCCTTTCACTTTGACTTAGGAACTCTAATAGGTTAACTTCATCCTCTTACATCAATTATCTCCATATAAACTCCCTTTCCTCATTGTGTTATGTCATATCTTATACCATATCTTTAACTTGGGATTCATCTCCATCATACTCTTCTTATATCCACCCTTATTTCTCCACGATGTATGATTCCTTATCCATCACTATTTATCTTTCTTGAGACTCCATTATCTCATGCCAATTTCTCATCTATTTAATCATTATTTTGGGATAGACTTTATTCTTTTATCCATTACTTATTTCATGTTCCAAATCTTCCATCTATGCTTGTAATTTCTCCAAAATCTTAAAGACAAATGTTTCATCTAGTTGTTCATGTAGCAACTCATCATCACATGTTATCTCCTATTCAAGTTGATCTATTTCTTTTAAGAGATGTTTTCATCAAAAATTGAAATATTCTTATCAACATTTACTATATCATCATTATTCAAAAGTAAACTTTTATCTTCAACCTCTTTAATTACTTCATGCAATACAAATTTTTATTTTTGAGCTTCATACTTCTTGAATCCATCCTCTTAATTCAATTATTCTTATTTTATGCCTTCCATGAGGCATCCTTATTCTTGAATATCTCCTTCTCCAATCACATCTCCTCTTTCAAGGTAACAAACCCTTGTACCTCTATACATGGATACCTAATCAACCTTTTATTCAACATAAGCATGTGTTTATGCTTTATTTCATTCATGCTTTCAATTTTTATGTCCTCAAAATAGACTTATTTCGTCACTTTTTACCTCTATACACACATGATAATGAATCATAAGATTTAAAATCTTGAGGCTTGTTTGCCTCCAGCTTCTCCTTCTTAGGTTATTTTTCTAATGCCCTTATATGTTTCCTCTCATCATTATTCATGACTATCTCATTCTTCTTAAGGTGTTTCTCACCTTATTTTTGTCTACCAAGTTATTCATCCATCATGAACTTCTTCATCTCCTCCTTGACCTGCCTACATATAAACTTCTTTTACTTCTCATTGTCTCTCAGGACAATATTTCTTATTCCCTCCATGAGTAACCTTATAGGATACTTAAATATGTTCTTAGATTTTTTTCATTTCTTGATCTTTATCTACCTTTTTTTGAACTTTTCCTAGCCTACCTACCTTATACCCCTCACTCTACTAACTCACATGCATTTATCACCTTTTATGACAATTGATCATGCAATAAAACTCCCTCTTTTTGCCAACTCTATGTAGGGTGGTGGTTAAAATAAAAAATTTATTGGATTACCTTTATTTCTTAATATTTTCACATTGAAACACCACTCACATGAATTCCTAGGACCTTACACAAACATTACACAACATCAATATTTCATACAAGACCAAAATTCCAGTCTAAACGTAGACACAAATTCAAATTTTCCCTATTGGCATCAAACTCAAAATGGATAACACAACACTAAAGACTTATAATGATTCCATAACATCCCAAGGTTACATATAAGACCTTTCTTACCCATATAAAACTAAAAATGGCCACTTGTGAACTTGAAAACATACTAACAACCTCTATTACCTTATGATGCTCTGCATCATGAGGCTTTGATCTCTACATATTATCATATAAGTAAATGAATACTTAAGATGAAAACAAACCTATTTACCCAACTAGTCAAGAAGCATGTTGTAGATGTGTGATTTAATTGAAATTATCACCACTTAATTAAGCATGGGCATAATAAATTTTAACTAATGTTTCTAACATATTTATAATACACAAAATATTAGATTTTTAAGTGTATTTATAACTATATTAACTATACTTTTAGCCCTTATGGACTAGTCATTTATTAAGAGCTTATAACTTAGAAAGATTTAATATTCCTACTAAACTCAGATTATGCAAATGAGTCTTTAAATTAATAACCAATAGAACTACCCATTAGTATTTTATATAACATTAAACTTTCCTATTAATGACATTAAACTTTTAGTCTCCCTTGGTAGTGTAAAAATTTGGTCTTAGTCTATTGTCCAAGTTTAATTAATTGAACATGTCATGTCTATCCATATATAATTCATTTAATAATCAAACATGCTTAGTGATTTCATTTTATTAAATATTTTCATGATGGTATATTAATAATTGTAGGGTTTTACCCATTTATCCAAATCCTTAAATATTATTCATGTCTAATTAAAATAATCTACAGTCTCATCAAAATAAGTTCATGGAATTACTTAACTTCTAATATTTATGAAAACATCCATCATGTTTTAACCATAAATGATTTGAGTCATTTTCACTCATGATTATAATAATTTAAATATCTATCAAACTAGGGTTCATTCCATTTACTAGACCAAAATAAGGTTTATTTTGTTACCATATAATCATTTATGGTGTTAGTCCTAGATAGAATATAACACCTACTTTCTATTCATTGTACATTATTACATTAAGAGATAAATAAATTCCATAATAAATACTAAAAATTTTCCCTTACCTTTTTCTATCATATTTTATAAATATTTATAATGTTTCTTTTTAACCACCCATCTCAATTCAACTTCTAATTACTTATATTAGGCTTTATGAAATAATAACCAATTTAAAAATATCATCCATATCATAAATGTGAGTGCATAATGAATCATTAGTTATTTAGAGTTTTCCTAATAATTTATCCATGTTTCCACCCCAAAATAATGATACAAGTACTTAATATGTCAAATCATTAAGTCTACTACTATGATACTAACATCTTCTAAATTATTCCACTTGTGTAACAGAAAATAATATATTAAAAATTATATAATTTTTAAGGTGATATTTTTAGAATCATAATGACTGAAATTGGGGGTTAATTAGTCTTCAAAAAAACTTTCTTTAAATTACACTTAAGCAATCATGAACCATTTAAACAAACACATAGATCTAACAAGCATAAGCAATTATCCACATAAGCATGAAACACAAGAACACATCACTAATGTGGGAAACCCTCAAGGAGAATAAAAACCATATTTTTATGCAAATTTAGTACATTCCTATAATACAAAAACCAATTTTACTGAATCACCAACTCCACATGGTACACCAACCCCAACTAGATAAGCATCCACTTGACTAGGCTTTAGCAAGCACCCACTTGCAAGGAAGCACCAACCCCCTAGATGAGTCAGCACCAACTTAGACACATAATTTATTTTATCACATTCATAACACTATTTTTATGAATAAAATTATGATGACCATCTCTTCACACTTTTATCCCTCTCAAACTACCTTCTAAGCCTCTTCACTCAACTAGGTCTCTTTAAGACTGATTAGGTCATATGACCTTGATATTCATATGAAAAAATATTGTTATATATTAATTGCATGTCCTATAAACTCCTATTATTTTCTACAATACATCCTTTTACTCAACAATGTGTTATTTGATTCACTTGTTCTCTGCTTATTTCAATAGGCCTGAAATTGCCTTATATGTATACCATTCTGTGTTCATATATTACTTAGTTAGATACTCACCCTTAACCTTAGAGGTTTGAAATTAAATAGGTCTTATTAAACCTCATAAAAATTATTCAAATTAATATTTATTCCCTTTTGGTCTATCATAACTCTATTAGACATCATTTCACTTTTAGGTCTCATAGAGACCTGATTGCATTAGGTATGTCTAGTAGCACATTACCATTTGATCCCTTAGAACACCTTTAATATCCATATACATAAATATTATTTCATTAAAACCTTAAATATACATTATAAAACATCCTCTAATATCCATAACACTTTTTATATTCAACTGCCACTTGAAACACTCCATTAGCATTGTTCACATTAGACCTTTGAACACACAAAAAAGTTTGTCTTGAACAAATAAAGATAACACATCATTTATCCACACAAAAATGAAAACAAACAACTTATAAATAACCTAAAATACCTTTAAAATCACAATATTCATTATATACTTAAACTCATGGGATAGATCCTCAAACTCATCATTGCAACTTGCTTACTCCTACTAGTTTTCTTAAAACATAGTCATGGTGACTTTGAATTCCAACACCTATGTAGAAACATTAAAAAAATCTTAATGAATTAAAAATATTTTATGAAATATCCAAAATATATTCAAACATAAACATCATATGTTTTATTGGTAACTATTGGTCTTACAGACCAATTTGTTGACCTCACTATATACAAACCTCACTAAGTCAAATAAGCCATTTTAGCTTTATTATTTTCACCACTATACCTAAATTCAAATATTTATACCAAGAATTAATAATTCATAATAATCTCAAAAACATCTCCATGCTCTTGGTTTCATATTTATATCTTGAAAACACATTCCTATTCATCTTCTCATTGTTGCCTGGGTTTTTTACTATTTGCATCATTAGGCTTATTAGTGACTAGCTAACTTGGATGACCACTTTATCACACTTTAATACTATAACCTATCCATAAACATTTATGGACATAAAAAAAAAATTATATACCTTCTTCCTCCATCTATTTTCTTACTAAGTCTAATAGAACTTTTGATAGCTATAGCAACTTCTTCAGAAACAAGCATGTAATTCAACAATTTATCTTTCCTCTCTCTAACTAATACCACCTGGAGGTACTTGGGATAGTCCATTACAATATCCAATAGCTTACCTAATAATAAAAATACATTATAGTCACTTTTGATCAACATCTTCAACATTGGGTTCTTATAAGGGTTCTAAGAGGGCTTCAACTTGTTTCCACTCTTAATGATCATTCATAAAGTATAACCCTTAAATATAAAAATAATGCATAGAATTTTGAGCTAGGACCCTTCCCAATCTACTAATAATATATTAGGTTCCCATGCAAAGGTTTAATGAGATGATGAGCACAATAAAATCCTTCTTGGGTTGAGAACCCTTCATTCTGAGCACTTGAAAGACCTTCAAAAAAAAAATCATCTCTTGTCCTTCAAACTATAACCTCAAACTACATGAAAAAACTTGAAACAACATAACTCACTTCTTAAAAATTTTACATTATTTCAAATACCTTGAAATCTGATCATGACCACTCATTAGGCCATATTCTCTCTCTTTTCTCTCTAGACCTTCACCTGTAAACCACATTAATCCTTAAAAATGACCTTCATGCCTCTTTCCATGTACTCTTTACCTTACTCACATACTCAATAAACCTATATCATTATTAAACACTACAATAAATCCTTTATATGCTTTGACAATAAATCATGAAACCTCATTAGGCTAGACAAAGTCTAGGAGTGGTCTAAATGTAGACTTGGTCTGAAGGTCCTACCCCTATAATATTAGCTTGAAACTCTCATGAGTGTTATAATTCCTCACACACATTCTCAAACAACCTCATACAACAATTCATACTTGTGTGCACTCATCTCACCAAGCCACCATACTCAAACCTTCTCACAAGGTCTCTTTATGCCATGACTAGGCTTAGGCTTCTTAAGCACTTGACCTCAAATTCTTGTACCTTCATGTATTTATAAATAATGGAAATAAAAAAACAACACTCATGACCTCTACAATACTCTCTTTGACACTACATACCTTTAATGCTTATAAGCTTGTCACAACACACATTGTCAACTAGCCTTGCTCATAGCAACACTCTTGTAGACCTATTTTTCATCATACCTTCACAAAAAACTTTAATAAAAACACTAAAAACTTAAATTTGACATCAAAATTTACATCAAACAATAGAAAATATGATGCTCAACAATCTCTCCTTGTCATATCATGCACATATCTTTTCATGTAATGACTAGGCTTATGGCTAGGATTCTTATACAACTTGACATCAATGACCTATACCTTCATCAACCATACGGCACTAATTGCCTTATAATTATATCTTTCCTTAAAACTCTCTCTTTCCTTAAAATTTTCCCTTACCACATGGATTGCTTGTCACATCAAGTTCACAAGCTCATACCTCAAAGATCACTCACCATACATCTTCACCAAATGCACCTTGTCATCAATTATATCAACCTTGATATTAATGATAACACTTATCAACAAACTCCCCCTTTTTCATTGATATCAAACACTCTACAACCTAATCAATCTCATTTTCCCATTCTATTCTTCCTCTTCCTTTGACATTAATGATAAAGGGTCTTCCATAAATTGTTATCTAAAATCAAACCTTCTTGAAATAAAAGATCAATACATAAAATATGAACCATTATAGTAACATGATCCCCATTACTCTATGCATAATTCCTTAAAATTAACTCATATCATAAGATCACTTGCCTTGTCCTTGATATGATTGATATGATTCAAACCTTTGAACACACATTAGGCCACCATATCAACTAAAGAATTAGGAACTCCCCCTGTGTCTTCATAGCTTGAGTTCACCACATAAGTCATTAGGACTCTCAGACCATTCTCATATCCCTTCAAACATCTTGATGATAATACCACTTATCAACATAGATCAAGCTCAACTACTAACTACTAGAAATAAGGAACAAATTTTTTTCTTACCTCTCATATACCAATGATTCTTCAATATGTATTCGTGATAGCTACCAAGCTTCTACTAATTGATAAGTGTCTCTATGAAGCCTAATGGAGTCACCCCTCACCATATGGAAATAGTACAACACAAAATTAGGATATTTCCATATCTCTATGCTATCACAAGAGTGATGATCCTTTAGGATTAGTTTAAGCTTTATTAGTCCCTTTAGCTTGGCCTTTTCATCATCTATGTGGTTAATAATCTGAGCTAATAATGAAAACTCTTGATACTCTTCAATATCTAGCCTATGCTCTACTATAGTGAATAGTCCACTTTGGATTGTATACTGATCAAGACTAATCTTGATTGTGTTTGGATTCCACATCTTGGTTTGTCTTCTTTCTTTAACTCTAGGAGCTTGAATCTTCTTATTTTGTCTTGGTGATTCATGATGATAGAATCTTGCAAAAGGGCCAATGTTATGATAATTATAACAAATAACATCACTCATACATCTTGAATTATGTGGATTGTAACTCCTTCCATAGTCCTATGAGTACTCATTCTTGGAGGTTCTTATACACTCTCTTACTCCATGACCAAAATGACTACATTAGAAATAGTAACCATTGAATGAATTTACATACCTTATGGTGTTAGGTTGTCTAACAGAATTTGTCTTCATATTTTTAGTAAGGTTGACCTTATTGTTCACATTAGCATTCTCCTTGTTCTCCTTTTGATCTAATTTGAAACCAATACATACATTAGCATTGGCAAACTTATAACTACTCAAAATGTCATCTAGAGCCTTAGTGTTCTTTTCAAACTTCTCATAGGTCTTCATATTGCTAGTTACTTGATCCAATTCTGACTTTAAGGACTCCATTTTATATTTATATCTGGTATATTCTTATTCTTTAGCCTACAGGATAGCAATGACTATCTCCATCTAAGTTTTAACCTAATTAATGGTCTCATCATCCTCCTTGGATGATTTATTTCATCTCTCTTCAAACAAACCAATCTACTCTTCATAGTCCTTAACTAATGATCTTAGTTTCTAATTCTTCCTTCTTTAGAACTTAAACTGCTCTAGAGTACTCACCAATTTTTCCTCAAGATTCACTTCAACCTCTTCTTCATCTGATTCTTCATCATGCACAAGGCCTTTTCCCTTTTGATAAACCCTCATTGTATATTTATATAACCATGAATAAGGTTTCATTATTGTCATGCTCCTTACTATCATCATCATCATTATTAGATGTACTTATGTCACTTAAATTAGATGAGCTGTTATCTTCTTTGGTATAAAAACTTCTCTTGTTATTGCATGACCCTTTCTTACCTTCATATTTCTTAAAATATTTATTGCTTTTATCAGGCTTATGGACCTTCTTATCATCACCATGATGTCCATCATGATCAGTCTTCTCCTTGTTACGGCACTTAGATGTAAATTGTACAATCTTACCACATTTTAAACATTTGAAAGCCAACTTACCCTTGTACATATCAGATCCAAACCTCAATTTCCTAGCAAACATGGATATCATTTCATCATCATTATTATTTAAACATAACTCATCCTTAACCTTATTTGATTTTGACTTCTTCTTAGCTTTGAATGCCACTTATTTCTTGTGAGGTCTTCCTTCATTTATTCTCATCTCAGAGGTAATAAAGATGCCATGAAGCCCATCCATCTGAAGTGTGTCTAAATCTTGCATTTCTTTTACTGTAGACACTTTTGAATCAAATTTAGAAGTTAGGGATATCAATACGTTTTATAAAATTATATACTCTTTCACTTCTTCAAGACCTCTGATGACATTAAAAATTTCATCAACCTTTAACATGTAAGATGTAATTCTCTCATCTTCCTTCATGCTCAGACTTTCAAACTACCTTCCATGGGTCTATAATTTAGCCATCTTCACCTTGGTGTCTCCTTCATAGATATTCTTAAACTTGTCTCATATCACCTTGGCTGACTCATATTACATCACTTTCACAAAATTTTCCTCTAACAAACCACAAAGAATGGCATTCATTGCCTTGGAATTACTTTCACTTTCTTTCTTGCCTAATATATCAGTTGGTGGTGTAGGAGGTGGAGTTTACCCATCCAAAAATTACTACCATATTTCATGTCCCATTTAAATTATATATGTCCTAATTCTAATTCTCCAAAATTCATAATTAGTCTTATTTGAAAATGGAGCTTTATTGGTAGAGAAACCTCCTTGAAATTGAGCACCAGCCATCCTTAATTCTAAGATCTCCTTTAGGCTATTAGGCCTACTTCAAAGGAAATAATATGATACAAATTATTAGAATAAAAATTAATAAGGGGGTTTGAATTGGTCTTCAAAAACCTTTCTTTTAATTACACTTAAGCAATCATGAACCATATAAACAAACATTTAGATCTAGCAAGTATAAGTAACGATCCACATAAGCATGAAACATAAGAACACATAATATATGTGGTAAACCCTCAAGGGGAATAAAACCCATATATATTTTTAAATTTAATATATTCCTATAAGACAAAAACCAATTTTATTGAATCACCAACTTCACATGGAGCACCAACCCCAACTAACCAAGCAACCACTTTACTAGGTTTTAGCAAGCACCCACTTGCAAGGAGGCACCAACCCCCTAGATGACTTATTACTAACTCATCCACTTAATTTATTTGATCACCTTAATAACACTATTTTTATTAATCAATTTATGATTACCATATCTTCATCTCTTCACACTCTTATCCTTCTCAAACTGCCTTCTAGGCCTCTTCGCTCAACTAGGTCTCTTCAAGACTGACTAGGTCATATGACATTGATATTCATATTAAAAAATATTTTAAAATATTAATTATAGATATTATACAATCATATAATGATCTAAAATACATCCTTATTCTAAAAATGTGTTATTTCATTCACTTACTCTTTGCTTACTTCAATAGGCCTAAAACTGCCTTGTATATATACCATTCCTTGTTCATATATTACTTAGTCAGACACTCACCCTTAACCTCTTAGGTCAGCCATATAATATGTATTATTACATATAATAAACATTATTTTAATAAATATTGAGTCCCTTTTGGTCTATCATAACTCTATTAGACCTCATTTCACTTTTAGGTCTGTCTAGTATCACGTTACCATTTGATCCCTTGGAACACCTATCACTTATATATACATCAATATTATTTCATAAAATATAAAATAAACCTTATAAAACATCATATTATCTCAATAACACTTTGAATGTTCAACCACCACTTGAAACACTCCATTAGCACTATTTGCACTAGGCCTTTAAACACATAGAAAAGTTTGTCTTGAATAAATAAAGATAACACATCATTTAGACACACAAAAATGATAATAAATAACTTATAAATAGCCTAAAATAAATAAATAAAATCACCATGTGCATTATGTACTTCAACTCATGGCATATAGCATCAAACTCATCACTGTAACTTACCCAAAACTGCCAATTTTCCTTAAAATGTAGTCATGGTAACTTTGAACTCCAACACTTGTGTAGACATAATAAAATAATATTGATTCATTAAAAATATTAAATAACATCTCCAAACCATATTAAAACATAAACATCATATGTTCTAGTGGAAACTATTGGTCTTACAGACCAATTTGTTGACCTAACTATACACAAGCCTCACTAAGTTAGATAAGCCATTTTGGCTTCATCATTTTCACCACTATACCTAACTTACAAGATTTATAACAAGAAATAATAATAAATACTAGTCTCAAAAAACATATTTATGCACTTGGTTTCATCTTTCTATCATGAATACACATTCTTATTCATCTTCTCATTGTTTCTTGGGTTTTTCACTGTTTGCATCATTAGGCTTATCAGCGATGAGCTAACTTGGATGACCAATTTATCACACTAGAAGACTATAACCTATCCAAAAAAAATTATGGTCATAAAAAATGAGTCTCTACCTTATTCCACCATCCATTTTCTTACTAAGTCCAATACAAATTTTGATAGCTATAATAACTTCTTTAAAAACAAGCTTGTACTCAAGTTTTTTCTCTCCTCTCTCTAACCAATACCACCTAGAGGTACCCAAGAGATTCCACTATAATATCCAATATCTGACCTAATCATACCAATCCATTATGGGCATGTTTGATCAACATCTTCAACATCAGATCCTTATTAGGGTTATAAGAGGGTTTAAACCCTATTTTCACTCTTAACGATCATTTATAAAGCATAGCCCCTCAATCCAAATATACAATGTCTATAATATTTATCTAGTACCCTTTCCCATATACCAATAATATATTAGTTTCCCATTCAAAAAAATTATGAGATGATGAGCACAATAAAATCCTTCTTGGGTTGAGAACCCTTCATTCTGAGCTCTCTAGATACCTCCAAACAAATTTTCATGCCTTGTCCTTCAAATTATAACCTCAAACTACATGAACAAACTTGAAAAAATATACCTCACCTCTAATAATTCTTACATTATCTCAAACACCTTAAAATCTTATCATGACCCCTCATTGTGCCACATTCTCTCTCTTTGCTCTCTAGACCTTGATTTGTAAACCACATTAGGCCATAAAACTGACCTTCGTGCCTCTTTCCATGAACTCTAAACCTTAATCACATACTCAATCAACCTTTCTCATGCTTAAACACTACCATACATCTTTCAAATATCTTAACAACATATCATGATACCTCACTAGGCCAAAAAATGTGTAGGAGTGGTCTAGATGCAGACTTAGTCTAAAGGTCCTACCCATATATGCTTACCCTAAAAATATCATGAGTATTCCAATGCCTCAAACATATGTTTAAATAACCTCATACAACCACTCATGCCTTTGTGCACTTATCTCACCAATCCACCATTCTCAAACCATCTCACAAGGTCCCTTCATGCCATGACTAGGCGTAGGCCTCTTAAGCACTTGACCTCAAAGACTTATACCTTCTTGTATTTATGAACAATGGAAATATGAAAACAATACTCATAACCACTACAATACTCCCTTTCACACTACATACCTTTAATTCTTATAATCTTATCACAACACACACTATCAACTAGCCTTGCTCATAATAACACTCTTGTAGACCTATTTATCATCATACCTTCACAAGGACCTTTAATGACAACACTAATAACTTCAAGATACCTGAACCTTCACATCAAATAATAAGAAATATAATGCTCAACAATATCTCTTTTTCATATCATGCACATATCTTTTCATGTCATGATTAGGCTCATGACTAGGCTTCTTATGCAACTTGACATCAATGACATGTACCTTCATGCAAATATAAGGCATTAGTTGCCTTCAAATTATCTCTTCATTAAAAATCTCTCTTAACACATGTTTTCCTTGTCACATCAAGTTCACAAGCTCATAGCTCAAAGATCACTCACCATGCATCTTTACCAGATGCACCTTGACATTAATGACATCAACCTTGACATTAATGATAGCACTTCTCAACAAAGCTACAAAATTGTTCTACATATGTCTCTTCATATTAATATAAACAAAATAATTTTTCAAGTAACATGTCATGGTAAAAGAGATGAAACCAAAATATAATATAACATAATTATTCTTATGATTATAACATTTAACTATTTATTATAATATCAATATGCTTATACAAAATAATGCATCAACCCAGTAATAGATATAAAAACCAAACCCCAAAATGATATCCATTGTCTAAAATTAAGTTAAGTTTCAATGAAATAATTAAGCATACAAAAAGTACCAAACCAAGTCATATTCCTTCACCAATTTTTTATGACCATTATGTCACTATTATTCACAATAATTTTTCTCAAGGTTTCAACAAACATACAGCAAAAACCTAAGCAACCAACCAATCCACAATACAACACATTGTCAAAACATTGATACAAATAAGTATGTGGAACACCATAATGAACTACTATAACAAGATAATTTAAGTGTGCATTTGGATAAATGATGATATACTCTAAATTTTTCTAAACATTTATTTAAACATAATCTCTAGATAGATATTATCTCCTATTTCAAATATGAAGGCTTAACATACCAATAAATATGAATGATATAGCACATCATCTCCCACATACTACATAATAAGTTTATATTTTAAAAGAGATTCTATAGACTTTCATATGCAACATTTCTATAAAATAAACATTTATTCCATTTCAACTAACAAAAAAATAAGCCAATCCAGTTACCATTGATCGAGTTTCACTTACAGCAAGAAATAATACCAACTATCAAATACTACGTAATAACCATAATAAAGGAATGTTACAAGACATACTACATTTGATATTAGAGTTTAAACCTAATCCAAATCTTAAATATTAGCATAAATAAAACATTTAAATCCACAAGAAAATACACAAACATGATTATTAATTATAAACTAATTCTCCAAATAACAATCAAATGAATATTGTTTAAAAGATGGAATCATTGCCAAGAAACCATTACATTTCAAGCACCCAAGTTAGCCAAGACAATATCTCAAACAATCATTAATAATTTAAAGGAATACCTTATCCATTAATAACAATTATTTACATTAAATTGGCATACTAATAACCAAATTCATTTCTTTAACAATATAGTCACATAACAACCACATATAAATCGTATAATGCTTTTAGTTATAATAATTTAATTAAATAATCAACTATATAAAAAAATACCCTATTAAATATACATCATAAGTAACCACAAATAAATACTAAATGACTGCTAGATTAGGCTAAAATCAAGGATAAAGGTCTAAGTAAACACAAATCACAAATATCAAAAATTTGCAAAAAATAAATCATGCAGAATATATACCAATTGTAGAAGAATTATCAAACATGAACAATCAAAAAAACTTTATTAGCATTAGAAACATTTAATCATTAGCCAAAATATCTTTATGAAACATAAATATATGGTTCCCACATTATATATGTGATCACACATCCTTATGAATGTGGGATTACCTTCTCTAATGACCTAAAACAACACCTAAGCAAGATAAACAACATGTGTAGGAAAAAACCATTAAATGAAATAATAACCTACACTAACACCCACCTTAAGTGTATATTATGTGGGTAGTGGAATTGGGTCCCAAAAATAAGGCTTGATGAGGTACCCAAGTACATAGAAAATCCTTCTTGGAGGAGAAGGTTAGAACTTCCCAAACCCCAAGAAGAGACTGTAAATAAATATACTTTATCTTAGTGAAAATTCTAGTAAATATATAAACAATTTACTCCATAGTATAGATGTAGTGGAAATCAATGACTTGTTCATGGGTAAGCTCTGAAATTAAATTCATGTGAATATCGATATGCTTGGTATGTTGATGGAGGACCAAATTACTACAAATCTAGATTATGATTTAGTTATCACAAAAGATGATTATTGGTTATCAAAACTAGATACTAAATTCAATGAGAATCCCCTAAATCTAAATAGCCTCAATGGTAGAATTAACATCTCCTCTATATTATGGATCTATAGAAGATAAATCAAAAGCATTACGATTATTACTTGATAAATTAATTGGTCCTAAATCAATGAAGAAATTGTAGACTAAAGTAAACTTAACAACTTTTAATATTTCCATCCCAATATAAATTTGTATACCTAATCAATTCAACATCAATGCCTACTCCATAATGAATCCTAAAACTATGAGTATCCTGAGTGTAGTGAAGAATCACTTATTTAATTTCTAGTTTAGCTCATGTGGTTCCTACATAAACTTAGAAACCATGCCCATTTCATATGAAATGTTAGGTCTAGTGGGTGTAAGGTAGATGAGATTTCCTACAAGTTGTTGATATGAGGTATCATCAACTAAAGGAGATGGGCAATCAGCCTCAAGCTTCACACTATATAGAAAGGGAGTTGGAGCTAGCTTACATTTAGCCATGTTAAACTATGCAATAAAATCATTAGTATACTTAGATTATGTAATAGTGATCCAAAAATTAGATAGATAAATTTCAATACTAAGGAAGTAATGTAACAAGCCTAAGTCATTCATTAAGAACCTATGAAACAAAGTAGTTTTCATTACTATAATGGTGGATGAATAGATCCCTAAGATAAATATGTCATCCACATAGAGAACCAAAATCAATAGTGAATTATCCTACCTCAAAATGTAGACATTAATATTAGAATGGCATCTAATAAACCCAACCGAAAGAATAAAGGAGTCCATCTTGGCATACCAATCTCAAGGAGCTTGTTTGAAGCCATAGATAGATTTATAAAGTTTAAAAACTAAGGAAAAATCTTCCACAAATGCTTATTATTACATGTATATTTCCTCTTTGAGGTCACCATGAATAAAATCACTCTTAACATCCATCTGATGAACATTCCAATGATGTGTTATGGCAATATCAAGAGTGAGTCAAATTGAGTTCATTTTGGCAACTGGGAAAAATGTCTTGGTATATTCAATTCCAAGTACCTAATAAAAAACCTTTTCTACCAAACATGTTTTGATCTTATCTATGAACCCATCTTCTATAAATTTTATTTGTTATATCCACCTACATTGAACAAGTTTTCTTCCCTTAGGAGGAGGGACTATATCCCAAGTGTTGTTCCTAATCAAGGAACCATATTCCTCTTCCATAGTTGTATCCCACTCAGGAGTTTTTAATGCCTCATAAAATTATTTTGGATTAGAATTTGATACAATGAATGTGTGTGGGGCATTTTAGAACTATGAATGTGTTTACCTAGTGTTTAATAGATCTCTAACCCAATAGATAAAATTGTATAGTGTCTATCTAACCTAAATATGACCAAAATTTAGAGAGTAAATAGGATACTCTTATTATTTTGAATATATTATGGGAGGGGGAGGAGGTGAGTCCCCATTACTACTCTCATCCTCAAAACTATGGGAAATTTTTAAATCATAAAGAAGTTGCTCAATCAGATCTTATCAATAGAATTATCAATAAAATACAATGCATCCAAGAAAAAGAGATAAGTTTCAAGTGTGAAGGCCTAAGGACCCTCTATATATCAAAAAATTATCTCAATTAACAACTCATAATTAGTGGGATAGATAATCTTGTATCTTTTAACACCCTTAATATATCCCATGAATATGCAAGGATGACTTTGAGGTTTGATTGAATTGCATTTATTCATAGGAATGTAGACCATACCAGCATATCCAAACACTTTAAATTGAATAAATATGGGTTTATAACCACTTCATGCTTCAAAATTAGTAATTCCCTTCAATCCTTTATAAGTAATTTGATTCTAGATACAACAAGCACAGTTGATGGCCTCACCCCAATATTAAGGTGCAAGAGACTTGGCATGTAGCATGTAGTTGGCCACTTCTCTTAAGGACATACTCTTTCACTATGCAACACCATCCTATTAAAAACTAGATATAAATATTCATTTTATTTTAATCCCTTCTAAAGTGTATAATTATTCAAAATGATTACTGACATACTCACCCTCATTATCAGTGCACAAAGTATTGATGGCTTTACCTAACTATTTTTATACAATCACCTTGAAGTACTAATAATTATAAAAAAACCTTAAAGTTATAATTAATAAAGTACACCCAATTATACATCAAAAATTCATCAATGAAGGTAAGCACGTATTTAGTCATGTTGAATTAAGGCGTTGAAAATGGATCAGCAATGTCACTATGAACTAGTTCCAATATATTTGTATCTCTACATATTTTCCTTTGTCATACTTCTCTTCAGGATGCTTACCAAGTATGTAACCTTAGAAAAATCCATCATAAAAATGAACATGTGGAAACCTTTAAAACATGTCATTATGATTAAGTTGATCTAGGTAGTGATAGTTGAGA